>JAUMJM010000010.1:0-5000 GCA_033558235.1 Neomorphus geoffroyi
CTAACCCTAACCCTAACCCTAACCCTAACCCTAACCCTAACCCTAACCCTAACCCTAACCCTAACCCTAACCCTAACCCTAACCCTAACCCTAACCCTAACCCTAACCCTAACCCTAACCCTAACCCTAACCCTAACCCTAACCCTAACCCTAACCCTAACCCTAACCCTAACCCTAACCCTAACCCTAACCCTAACCCTAACCCTAACCCTAACCCTAACCCTAACCCTAACCCGAACCCTAACCCTAACCCTAACCCTAACCCTAACCCTAACCCTAACCCTAACCCTAACCCTAACCCTAACCCTAACCCTAACCCTAACCCTAACCCTAACCCTAACCCTAACCCTAACCCTAACCCTAACCCTAACCCTAACCCTAACCCTAACCCTAACCCTAACCCTAACCCTAACCCTAACCCTAACCCTAACCCTAACCCTAACCCTAACCCTAACCCTAACCCTAACCCTAACCCTAACCCTAACCCTAACCCTAACCCTAACCCTAACCCTAACCCTAACCCTAACCCTAACCCTAACCCTAACCCTAACCCTAACCCTAACCCTAACCCTAACCCTAACCCTAACCCTAACCCTAACCCTAACCCTAACCCTAACCCTAACCCTAACCCTAACCCTAACCCTAACCCTAACCCTAACCCTAACCCTAACCCTAACCCTAACCCTAACCCTAACCCTAACCCTAACCCTAACCCTAACCCTAACCCTAACCCTAACCCTAACCCTAACCCTAACCCTAACCCTAACCCTAACCCTAACCCTAACCCTAACCCTAACCCTAACCCTAACCCTAACCCTAACCCTAACCCTAACCCTAACCCTAACCCTAACCCTAACCCTAACCCTAACCCTAACCCTAACCCTAACCCTAACCCTAACCCTAACCCTAACCCTAACCCTAACCCTAACCCTAACCCTAACCCTAACCCTAACCCTAACCCTAACCCTAACCCTAACCCTAACCCTAACCCTAACCCTAACCCTAACCCTAACCCTAACCCTAACCCTAACCCTAACCCTAACCCTAACCCTAACCCTAACCCTAACCCTAACCCTAACCCTAACCCTAACCCTAACCCTAACCCTAACCCTAACCCTAACCCTAACCCTAACCCTAACCCTAACCCTAACCCTAACCCTAACCCTAACCCTAACCCTAACCCTAACCCTAACCCTAACCCTAACCCTAACCCTAACCCTAACCCTAACCCTAACCCTAACCCTAACCCTAACCCTAACCCTAACCCTAACCCTAACCCTAACCCTAACCCTAACCCTAACCCTAACCCTAACCCTAACCCTAACTAACCCTAACCCTAACCCTAACCCTAACCCTAACCCTAACCCTAACCCTAACCCTAACCCTAACCCTAACCCTAACCCTAACCCTAACCCTAACCCTAACCCTAACCCTAACCCTAACCCTAACCCTAACCCTAACCCTAACCCTAACCCTAACCCTAACCCTAACCCTAACCCTAACCCTAACCCTAACCCTAACCCTAACCCTAACCCTAACCCTAACCCTAACCCTAACCCTAACCCTAACCCTAACCCTAACCCTAACCCTAACCCTAACCCTAACCCTAACCCTAACCCTAACCCTAACCCTAACCCTAACCCTAACCCTAACCCTAACCCTAACCCTAACCCTAACCCTAACCCTAACCCTAACCCTAACCCTAACCCTAACCCTAACCCTAACCCTAACCCTAACCCTAACCCTAACCCTAACCCTAACCCTAACCCTAACCCTAACCCTAACCCTAACCCTAACCCTAACCCTAACCCTAACCCTAACCCTAACCCTAACCCTAACCCTAACCCTAACCCTAACCCTAACCCTAACCCTAACCCTAACCCTAACCCTAACCCTAACCCTAACCCTAACCCTAACCCTAACCCTAACCCTAACCCTAACCCTAACCCTAACCCTAACCCTAACCCTAACCCTAACCCTAACCCTAACCCTAACCCTAACCCTAACCCTAACCCTAACCCTAACCCTAACCCTAACCCTAACCCTAACCCTAACCCTAACCCTAACCCTAACCCTAACCCTAACCCTAACCCTAACCCTAACCCTAACCCTAACCCTAACCCTAACCCTAACCCTAACCCTAACCCTAACCCTAACCCTAACCCTAACCCTAACCCTAACCCTAACCCTAACCCTAACCCTAACCCTAACCCTAACCCTAACCCTAACCCTAACCCTAACCCTAACCCTAACCCTAACCCTAACCCTAACCCTAACCCTAACCCTAACCCTAACCCTAACCCTAACCCTAACCCTAACCCTAACCCTAACCCTAACCCTAACCCTAACCCTAACCCTAACCCTAACCCTAACCCTAACCCTAACCCTAACCCTAACCCTAACCCTAACCCTAACCCTAACCCTAACCCTAACCCTAACCCTAACCCTAACCCTAACCCTAACCCTAACCCTAACCCTAACCCTAACCCTAACCCTAACCCTAACCCTAACCCTAACCCTAACCCTAACCCTAACCCTAACCCTAACCCTAACCCTAACCCTAACCCTAACCCTAACCCTAACCCTAACCCTAACCCTAACCCTAACCCTAACCCTAACCCTAACCCTAACCCTAACCCTAACCCTAACCCTAACCCTAACCCTAACCCTAACCCTAACCCTAACCCTAACCCTAACCCTAACCCTAACCCTAACCCTAACCCTAACCCTAACCCTAACCCTAACCCTAACCCTAACCCTAACCCTAACCCTAACCCTAACCCTAACCCTAACCCTAACCCTAACCCTAACCCTAACCCTAACCCTAACCCTAACCCTAACCCTAACCCTAACCCTAACCCTAACCCTAACCCTAACCCTAACCCTAACCCTAACCCTAACCCTAACCCTAACCCTAACCCTAACCCTAACCCTAACCCTAACCCTAACCCTAACCCTAACCCTAACCCTAACCCTAACCCTAACCCTAACCCTAACCCTAACCCTAACCCTAACCCTAACCCTAACCCTAACCCTAACCCTAACCCTAACCCTAACCCTAACCCTAACCCTAACCCTAACCCTAACCCTAACCCTAACCCTAACCCTAACCCTAACCCTAACCCTAACCCTAACCCTAACCCTAACCCTAACCCTAACCCTAACCCTAACCCTAACCCTAACCCTAACCCTAACCCTAACCCTAACCCTAACCCTAACCCTAACCCTAACCCTAACCCTAACCCTAACCCTAACCCTAACCCTAACCCTAACCCTAACCCTAACCCTAACCCTAACCCTAACCCTAACCCTAACCCTAACCCTAACCCTAACCCTAACCCTAACCCTAACCCTAACCCTAACCCTAACCCTAACCCTAACCCTAACCCTAACCCTAACCCTAACCCTAACCCTAACCCTAACCCTAACCCTAACCCTAACCCTAACCCTAACCCTAACCCTAACCCTAACCCTAACCCTAACCCTAACCCTAACCCTAACCCTAACCCTAACCCTAACCCTAACCCTAACCCTAACCCTAACCCTAACCCTAACCCTAACCCTAACCCTAACCCTAACCCTAACCCTAACCCTAACCCTAACCCTAACCCTAACCCTAACCCTAACCCTAACCCTAACCCTAACCCTAACCCTAACCCTAACCCTAACCCTAACCCTAACCCTAACCCTAACCCTAACCCTAACCCTAACCCTAACCCTAACCCTAACCCTAACCCTAACCCTAACCCTAACCCTAACCCTAACCCTAACCCTAACCCTAACCCTAACCCTAACCCTAACCCTAACCCTAACCCTAACCCTAACCCTAACCCTAACCCTAACCCTAACCCTAACCCTAACCCTAACCCTAACCCTAACCCTAACCCTAACCCTAACCCTAACCCTAACCCTAACCCTAACCCTAACCCTAACCCTAACCCTAACCCTAACCCTAACCCTAACCCTAACCCTAACCCTAACCCTAACCCTAACCCTAACCCTAACCCTAACCCTAACCCTAACCCTAACCCTAACCCTAACCCTAACCCTAACCCTAACCCTAACCCTAACCCTAACCCTAACCCTAACCCTAACCCTAACCCTAACCCTAACCCTAACCCTAACCCTAACCCTAACCCTAACCCTAACCCTAACCCTAACCCTAACCCTAACCCTAACCCTAACCCTAACCCTAACCCTAACCCTAACCCTAACCCTAACCCTAACCCTAACCCTAACCCTAACCCTAACCCTAACCCTAACCCTAACCCTAACCCTAACCCTAACCCTAACCCTAACCCTAACCCTAACCCTAACCCTAACCCTAACCCTAACCCTAACCCTAACCCTAACCCTAACCCTAACCCTAACCCTAACCCTAACCCTAACCCTAACCCTAACCCTAACCCTAACCCTAACCCTAACCCTAACCCTAACCCTAACCCTAACCCTAACCCTAACCCTAACCCTAACCCTAACCCTAACCCTAACCCTAACCCTAACCCTAACCCTAACCCTAACCCTAACCCTAACCCTAACCCTAACCCTAACCCTAACCCTAACCCTAACCCTAACCCTAACCCTAACCCTAACCCTAACCCTAACCCTAACCCTAACCCTAACCCTAACCCTAACCCTAACCCTAACCCTAACCCTAACCCTAACCCTAACCCTAACCCTAACCCTAACCCTAACCCTAACCCTAACCCTAACCCTAACCCTAACCCTAACCCTAACCCTAACCCTAACCCTAACCCTAACCCTAACCCTAACCCTAACCCTAACCCTAACCCTAACCCTAACCCTAACCCTAACCCTAACCCTAACCCTAACCCTAACCCTAACCCTAACCCTAACCCTAACCCTAACCCTAACCCTAACCCTAACCCTAACCCTAACCCTAACCCTAACCCTAACCCTAACCCTAACCCTAACCCTAACCCTAACCCTAACCCTAACCCTAACCCTAACCCTAACCCTAACCCTAACCCTAACCCTAA
>JAUMJM010000010.1:3010000-3162500 GCA_033558235.1 Neomorphus geoffroyi
ACTTCTTACTCGAGAGCTTGGACATCGACCTCGAAAACCGCCTGGCTGACCTGGACACGCCTTCACAGTCAGCGTACCTGGACAACCGTGCTGGCACGGACGTTTCTGTGGGGTTTAATTACTGCTTCCGTCGTCTCTCGGACACGCTGCTGGAGAACAAGATTCCCAGTGACAGGGAGGGCTTTTTCCACGTGGAGGAGCTGGAGCAGGATGTGCTGGTGGAGCGCCCTGCCTCGCTGGTGGGACAGCCTCCATCTGCGCCTTCGGAAGGGAGGCTGCTGGAGACGGTGAAAGGCCTGAAGGCAGCAGAGCCGCTGGCTGAGCTCAGCAGTTTCAGTGAGAAGGAGGTGAAGAAGAAACTGGACTTCAGCCCCAGGAAGGGGAGGAGAGTGCATGGCCCTGGCGACCCAGGGGAGGACGGTGTCAGGGAGGAAAATCCAATGGAGAAATGGAAGCGGCGTTTGTCCATGCACAAAGAGGAGAGCAGGCTCAATAGAGAGAATTTGAATAACAACAACAGCAAAAGGAGTTGCCCAGAGGATTTTGAGGTGCGTATGGAGTTGAAATGTAGGTGATTAGCGTGGCTGACTCTACTGCAAGTGAAACTGCTCTTCTCATCTTCATAGCACAGTTTCATTTGACTTGGATAAAGCCTTTCATTCCATGATGAGCTTCTTCCTTTTCGAAGTGCTTCTGAACATGGCTTTGCTTGCCCAAGCTATGGATTTAGATGCCAGAGAGAGAGAGCACACACATGTGAGTGCCCTGTAAACTGCTTTGGGCAACTTGCTTGCATGACCATCACTTGAAACGGTAGGTATTCTTCCGTTGAAGATTCTGTCTGCTGAGAAAGTACGTGGCTTTTGTTCCCGCTGCAGGGCCTTAAGGGAAGTGGAAATGGGCTTTGCTTCAAATCTGCTTGGCTGTAAATAGATCTTGTGGTCTGTGCCTCTCGCTCTTGCTGATGGCTCATGTCCTGTTCTGTGCACATTTATCTGTACCTGTTTTCTTCTTTGCAGCACGATGCCGTGTTTGGGATCCTCAGTAAAGTGAAGCCTCCCTACCAGTCTTGCACTGACTGCATGTATTCCTCGGCCGGTTTGTCTCCCGAATCCTTTGGGGAGCAGTGCGAAAAGCTGAACCCCAGCACTGCGCGTCGCAGCACCACCATATGCACGCAGCCAGTCCTCCTCTCCCACATCAATTCCAACTTGGAACACCTCCCCAGCAAGACACATCCAGAGGAAGCAATCAGGACTAAAAATAATGAGGCTCCACTTCCTCTGTCGGCAGGAGCTGGTGCTTTGGAGGGTGGCACTTGCAAATCTCTTGATCAACACTGCGGCATTTTGGAGAAAGGAAAAGATGCACCAAAAAGCCCAGTCAAAACCCTGCTGTCCCGGAGAAACTCACACTGTGACAAGAACCTCCTTAGCACAGAAGTGGTGAAAGAGGAACCTCTAGCCAGGAAAGACGGCAAACCTACCAAGGATCTGAAGTACTTGTTCAGCAAAGAGTTGGAGAAGCCAAGTGCGAACAGTTACTTGATGCAGCATCAGGAGTCTCTTATCCAGCTGCAGAAAGCAGGCTTGGTTAGGAAGCACACCAAGGAGCTGGAGCGGCTGAAGAGCCTGCCCTCGGACGCCTCGGCGCTGCTCAGAGAGAGCTCCCTGAGCAGAGTTGACTCTGGCATTGTGGAAGGAAGCAAGGAGTTGATTTCACATCACAGCCTCGTGCCTCTCCTGGGACCAGCGCCCATGATACCTGAAGATGCAGAAAACGAGGTGGAGAAGTTAGAGGTGAAACACATCTTGGAGGGGATCTCGCAGAAAACCTCCACGCCTGTCACGTGTCGGTTGGAGCACACGAGCAGCTTCACCAAGGACTTCCTGAAGACGATTTGCTACACTCCCTCCTCCTCCCGGAGCTCCAACCTGACACGGAGCTCCAGCAGCGACAGCATCCACAGCGTGCGGGGCAAGCCCGGCCTGGTGAAGCAGCGGACTCAGGAGATTGAGACCAGGCTGCGGCTGGCTGGCTTGACTGTATCTTCTCGCCTGAAAAGGTCCAATTCTCTCGCCAAGCTAGGATGTCTTAACTTGTCCTCTGAGGACTTATCCAGTGACATGGATGTGTCAACCATAACGGACTCAAAAGAGGCCGTTTCAAGCGAGTCTTCCGTGCTCTGTGAGCCACAATCCATGCTGAGGAGTGCTGATGTCACCTCCAAGCTGGCAGCGAAGCCTGTCAGAAACTTGAAGAACACAATTTGGATGGTGAAAAGTTGATGCCTTCTGGGGAGAGGGAGTGATTTTGGGGGGGGTGGGGGAGGGGTGGCATTTATTCATTGCACCAATGCAGTTTCATCATCTTGACTTGCAGTTCATCTGATGCCACCTCTTCTTCCCCGCCTTGTACTCGAAGTGGGAAGAGAAGCAGCGTAATGGGTCATGATGAATGGCACAAGGGGAAAATAAAACGTATTGCATGGCTTAGAAGAGGGCTTTGTGTGTGGATTGCCTGTTGTCCTGCAGGATGCTATTCCTAGTGCTGTTTGCCAAGTATAATAATGTGTTTCTGTGTGTGGATATATATAGATAGATGCAAATATCTATTTATCTATCTATCTATATATATAAAATGCTGAAATATTCTGTTTCAAAGACAACAAAATAATCAGTCGTGACTTTTTTTTTTTTACAGAACGAACACGAGTCTCTGGTTAAAACAGGGCACTTGTGGAAAATCCTTAAAATAGTGACATCAACACTACCTCTGTTCTTGCTGACTTTGAGTCTGTTTGTTTGGGGGAGGGGGGTTTACAAAGGCTTTTCCCACAGTACTTCCTGTTGTTTGAAGGTATTCCCTAGGGTGTTGACTGTAAAGGCCTGGAGGAGTGTGGAGACAGAGGCCCCGAGTGACCTGGCTGTGCAGCAGAGGAACGTTGAGATGTGTTGAGACCCGCTGGCTTCTCCGTCCTCGCTGCGAGACCGGGTGAATTGTCAGTGTCACGTTGGTGCTGGAGTGACACCCACACCGTGTCGCTGCCACCGGCTTGTGCTCCCGTGGAGAGGCCTCTTGTGCTTTGGGTGTTTTTGCTGTCGTCGTGGTTTGTGATGTCCCAGTGCTAATGACGAGCCTGGCCAGTAAGTGACCGTGGACCCTCGTGAAGCTTTGTGTGATGCTGTGTCGGTGTCGTGGATCCTGTGTTGGGGACGCTTCTTCTCGGGCTGTTGGTGGCACGCCGTGGTGGCTATGGAGGGACAGCTCTCCTGGTGTCCCTCGCATTTGAAATCTCAGTAGGCAATAGGCTAACGTGTGTCTTTTCTGGTTGTTGGTGTTGGGTTTGGTAGAGTGGTTCGCGCGGTTTGCCAGCAGCCTGGGAAGCTGTTGATGAAGCCCAGGGGTGATTTGTGCTGGGTGGCAGGAGGCTGGGTGGCCCCGGAGCGGGGAGCCAGGGTGTACGTGTCCCAGCTCTCGCAGGGCTGCACCAGCCTCCTGCCCGGGGTGACAGAGGCATAAATCCTGCCCTGGGGGAGCAGCACGTCCTTCGGGGAGAGCAGCCAAACAGAAAAGCAGGCTCACTCCGAAGAGAGAGGCTGTGGGTGAGACGTTCTTTCTGAGGAACGCTGGTGTGACCTGCAGGGAGGGCACCAGGGGCTGCTCCTCTGCCACGGTTGTAGCTGAGGAAGCGCATCCCGTCCCGCACTGGAGGCCGGTTCTTGGGGACCGGTGTTCCCATGTGCTGCTCCTCGTGCTGCCCTGCTGTGGGAGAAGCTCGCGATGCAGCAGCTCATGGAAACACACGTTGTCTTTACGTATTTTGGGTGGAAACGCACATTTTCTGTACGTATTTTGGGTGGCCAGTCAGGTCAGGACTGCTCTGCCAGGTGCCCTGGCCAGGCCAGGAGGGACGAGCTTGACAAGCATGAGGAGGACACGCTCCAAACCTCGGTGCTCTCAGTCCCACCCAAAAGGGTGCATTCAGGGGGATATTTTGAAGCAAGGGTGTGGAGCAAAGCAGACCTTGGAGGTCAGTGATGGCAAACAGATGGATTTGCATTTAGCAGCCAGGCTGTGAGCGTGAACTCTCCCATGTTTAAGATGTCCATCAAAAGCCGTTCTTTATCAATCCCCTCCCTGAGGTGAGGAGGGAGCAGGGCTGGCGCAGTCGTTCTCAGAGTCTGTATCTGTATTAATCCGAAATCCACTGTCTTGAGAAAGGGAGCTGGGTGTTTTCCTGCCCTAAATGCCTGGAGGTTTCCTTTTTTCCCTTAGGCATAAGACCCCACGTTTTTCTACCAACAGGGTGAGGAATTGTGGGGACTGGCAATCAGTAAATAAATGTCCCTCCTTGAAGACTCCTCAATGCAATGAGCATTCTTAGCTTAAGGCACGCTTCCTCTTTCACCCCCAAACGCTGGTTTGAAGCAAAAGTTGCTGCATGAGGGGGCAGCGGGCACAAGCTTTTGCTTTTTAGGGCTGAGAAAAGGTTGGGCCGTGTTCAGAGTAGGAAGGAAACACCCTCTACCGCTGCCACCGCACCGTGGGTGCACGTGCAAGTTTCTACTGCAATAAGTTTCCTATATTTATATCATTTTCCTATCTGTGTTTACACTGAGTCCAATTTATGCAGGGGGAGAGACAGCAGCACAAGGAGGTCCTGGGGTTGCTCGATGCCCACAGGGCTCAGAGCAGCCACCTGGGAGGGCTTTGGTGCCTCCTGCCCACCTCTGCTGCTCAGGTTTGATCCTGGCACAGTTTGATCATCAGCTTCAGCTTGCAAGGGCCGTTGGCACCGTTATTTTCCTCCTCTGTGTGTTACCCCAGCGCTGCAGACCTTTCCCATTGCTGCCCAGCTGAGGGAAGAACTCAAGGGAGTCAGACTTGAATAAATTCAGAAAGATTCAGTTAACGGGTGCAAGCGAACGTATACATTTCCTTCCTGTTTTCTTGAGTGCCTGCCAAGCTCTGCTGCAGACAAACCCCTGCTTTCCCGGGGCGCAGCTCAGCGCTCACCGCCTTGTCCCTGCCCGTCGCTTGGGCTCGGCTCTCGCTGGACCCACCCTGCTCATCGGGCTCGGGGCTCCGCTGCTGCATCATCGCGATGCCGTCGGGACCGAGTCGCAGCTTAGCAGGGGTCGGTCTCGAAGCCAACGTGCACTAGAAGCACTAGAGTGCCATTTCAGAGGGTTTTGTAGCCAAACCCGTGCTTGCAGACGTCGTTAGGTTTGTTGCATGAGAAGGTAGATGTGGTTTTCTTCTCCCTCGTGTTGTAATTGTTCTTTTCCAATTGAGTGCCTTAATAATAGTTTACAAATACTGTGTATTTATGCTGAGCTGTTCAACTCTGCTGGTTGCCGTTCATTTCTTTTGGTGCTTTTGGTGTTTCCGGTGGCAATGAGGCCGTTGCTCCTTCTGTGCGTCGCCCACCCGGCCCCGCTGAGCTCAGCGCTGCTCCCCGTCTGCTCCACGCATGGCAAACCCAAAGGGCTGCGTTGGGACACCGCCGTGCCGGCTGCCGCTCCCGGTGCTCCCGTTAATCTATGCATTCCTGCGCAATCACAGGCAGGAGGGTGGCCAGGGAGATGTCCCACCAGCCGCGCTTCGCTCAGCGAGTTGCCGGGTGTGAATTCAAACCCAGTCGCGTTCTGCCAGAAAACCTGAAATGCACAAAACTGGCACCTTATTTCCAGTCCAGGCGTTGTGGGTCTGTGGGTCTGTCTTGGTTGTCCTTCCCGTGAGGTGCTGTTTGGCTCGGTCATGTCCCACATCCCCCATCGCCCGCTCTCGACCCAGGAGGTGGAGACCATACTGGTTAGACTGGGACCACAGCCCCAGAGAGGAGGGGTGGGTGAGTAACGTGTAGCTGTTCCAGTGCGTCGCTGTACTCTGTGATAACAGTGTTCCTTTATTTCACGGTATTTCTTAATCCTGGTTTTATATTTAAGCCCACGGTATCTTTTGTACTGTACGTCGGCGGGAGGGGACGCAGAATGCACTTTTATTTTTTACTTTGGTTTGTAAAAATGTACTGTATATTTTATGTGCTTCTCGTGAGAAAAATAAACTTTTTTTGTTTTTCCTTTCACAACGGAGCTTCGCAGCTTTTTTGCAGCAGGGGAAGGATCGGCCGTGGGGAACAGGCTGGGGTGGGATGGGGTGGAAAGAAGAGGAGGCAAGGGCCTCCTGTCATCAGGCCTGGCTCCCGTGGGCACCTGCCCTGTGTAATCGCTTCCCATCGGTCCTGGCTGTGCTCCCCTTTTGGGGGTCCTGGCTGGTTTCTGCCAGCCCTGAAGGCCAGACTGGGAGATGCCTTTGTCCCTCTTGGTGTCCTCGCAGCGCTGGACGTGGTTCAGCTGCCCTGCTGGGATGGCGAGAGCTGCAAAAACGCATCCAAACCCCGTGGCACGGGTTCACCTGCAGGTTTTTTTAAGGAGAAAAAGGAACAAAATAGAAATATGTTTCATTCCTGGAGGCAGGAGTAGAGCTGAGGTCTGCGATTCTCCACTCGGCGTGGTTTTGGAGACCCCAGGCTGTGTTGAAGGAGAAGCTGCTGGCACCCCAGCACCGAGCGGATGTTGGCAGCGGAGCAGCCGTGTGTGAAAGTGACGCCTGCGCCGTGCTGAGCCCTCCCTGCACGGCACCCGGGCAAGTGCAGATCTGGAGAGGGGCTTGGTGCTCCCGCAGCAACGTGGGCTTTTTAATTCCCACAGACCTGCGCTGTCATCTCCTCCGAAGAGCAAATCCCTGGCTTGGAAGCTGAGGAGCTAAATCCTGCAATGCAGACCGCCTGCTCGGAGCAGATCCTGCTGCCACCCCGCGATGCACCCGAGGTGGGACCAACCCTGCCTGGGCATTCACCAAATTTTGCCTTTAAAGGCAAACAGCGAGCATCGGTCCCGGGTGCCTGCGAGGAGTCTTGTTGCTGCCTGGATCATTCTCGCTCTCAGAGCTGCTTCAGGGAGGAACATGTCAGTGTTTACCTTGGCAGGGCAGCAAAGCACGGGCTGGGGACGCTCTCCAGCCTTGGCACACTTGCTAATTGCCTCAAAGAGTTGTTAACCCCCACCAGAAATATTTACTTTTCGGGGGGAGTTTGGGTTCGAGTCGAGTGTGGCTGCGTGCCTGCCCTCCCTGCGCTGCTGCTCAGCGTGGCTGCCCCGGGGAGCTGCACACCCTCACCAGCTCAGCTGGGCCTGGGCAGGAACCAGCGCTCGGGGGTAACTTCACACGGCTCCTTTGCCAGCTCCTCATGTGCACGGAGCTCACACCCCAAACTGGAGTCCTTGAGCACAGGAAGGAGATGGAGCTGTTGGAGCGAGTCCAGAGGGGCCACAGAGATGATCCGAGGGCTGGAGCAGCTCCTGTACAAGGACAGGTTGGGAGAGTTGGGGTTGTCCAGCCTGGAGAGGAGAAGGCTCTGGGGAGACCATAGAGCAGCTCCCAGTGCTGAAAGGGGCTCCAGGAAAGCTGGGGAGGGGCTCTGGATCTGGGAGTGCAGGGACAGGATGAGGGGAATGGTTTTCAGCTGCAAGAGGGGAGACTGAGATGAGATCTTGGGAAGAAATGTTTTGCTGTGAGGGTGGGGAGGCCCTGGCCCAGGGTGCCCAGAGCAGTGGTGGCTGCCCCATCCCTGGAGGTGTTCCAGGCCAGGCTGGATGGGGCTTGGAGCCCCCTGATCCAGTGGGAGGTGTCCCTGCCCATGGCAGGGGGTGGCACTGGATGGGCTTTGAGGTCCCTTCCAACCCAAACCCTTCCATGATTCCATGAATGAGGTGACTTACGTCCTACCACAGCCTTAGCACCACGAGGCAGGACTGTGTGGTGGCTGGAGGGTGCCCTGCGCCTGCTGGTGAGTTTGTGTGTCTTTATTTGTTCTTGTGATTGAAAGATGGTTCTTGACAGAGCGGTTCTTGTTGTGGCTGAATGTTACATCCTGTTGTGTTGTTGCTATGGCAAAGCCAGGCAACATCTGGAGCAACAAAAGTTCTCTCCAGCGACCGTCGGAGGGTTTATTTATAGCCTCGCTGGCAAAAGGAGATGCCTGAGCATGAGGCCTTCATGGGCACTGGTGACGAGGGCAGCCTGGTGCCAGGTGCCCTCCTAGTTGGTACCCAGGGTGGTGGGGAGCCCATGAGGTCCAGTCGGGCCCCTGCCCTCGGTGGAGGAGGCTGCGAGCGGTGCTGAGCAGTGATCAGAAAGGATCAGATCTCCTCGAGGTTCCTCTGACGCCGTTCTTTGCTTGTGATGGAAGAGGATGGTTCAATGCAAGCACTTCCCAGCTTTGTGTTGGGGTTGGGTGACTACTGAGGTGCTGAGATTTGTCAGTGATGTTGTTTGGGGACGAGGTAAGGTTTGGCAGGCGAGCGGGACTGATTGGAATGAACAAAGCTACGGGCACAGAGAAGCAACAGGAAGGATGCCAAGGGCCACTGCTGCGCTTCACCTGCGAAGAGGAGAAGCTGCTGCTCCAGCAGTGGGGTCTCCTGCTCCCCAGGGGGTGGTACCTTTGTGTCCATTTGCATGGGGGGGGGGGGGGGCTGGAAAGCCACCTTGGCCTCGAAAGAGGTAGAAATGCAAATATTTTTCTAAGCAGAGGCTGAGAGTGAGCACTGCCGATGTGAGCCGGGCCGGTTCCTGCAGCGCATGCAGGGGACGCAGCGTTACAGCAGGCTCTGGCTTGGGGCTCCCTCTCCCTCCAGCTGTTGCAAACGTGCTGCTGTTTGGAACACCCGTGGCGGCAGCTCCTCTGCGGGTGTGCGCACACCTGCACTTTGCATTGGTAGTAGCAGCTCCGCTTCTTCATGCAGGGGAGCTGCTCAGCTGGGGAGCAGCTGGTGAGCCAGCTGGGGTTGCTCCAGCCTTCGCCCTCGCCCTGGGTGTTGCGTATTCCCTAAAAGTCTCTTCCTCTCTGCTTTGAGGGATGGGGCAGCAGCAGTGATGCCGCAGCAGCTGCCATTTCCTTTTATGCAGACAGTTCGGGAGCAGAAACCGCGCTGCTCCCGCTGTGTCAGACTTTCCCGGGTGTTCACGAAGCAGCTCACGTGGAAGCAGCACAAACCAGGGGCTGCCGACCCAGCCGCGTGTCTTCCACGCCAACCCTGGGCTCTACAGTTCCCACGCGGGGCGAGCGCAAACGGTCAAGCTGGGCTCTCCAAATCCATTTGGCGAGAAGCCCAAAATGTATTTGGCTTTGACGTTGGCTCAGGGGGGAAAGACCCCCAATTATTGATCAGGTCATTGTGGCAACATCAAACGTGCCTGAGTCTGGCGAGTTTAACCCAGGGAGAAGTGACTCGGCTTGAAAACCCCTCACTTGTGTGACTGTCACCAATATCTTGCTGCAGCATTTCACCACCTGGCGGGATCAGTGCTGCGAGGCGATGCCAAGGCCAGCGCCAGCACGGAGCATCGCCTGCTCCTGGTGCGGCTCGGGAGCCGAGCCACCGGCCCCGGTCCTGCTGGGAAGCGGTTGTGTTTGTTTTGAGCAGCCTCCGTAGGGATTTAAAACTTCCAGTGGTAACAAATGGTGTTTTGTCTCGCCGCGGAGCAGCCCTGCAATGTGCATTGATAAACGCTGTCCCTGCGAGGGGGCTGCCTGGCTCCTGGGCTGATAAGGGCTGGGATAAACGTCATCCTTTGCTCCTTCCCCTTGGCGGTGGCCGGCGCTTGCTTGGCTCGTAGACCAGGGGCCGAGGTGGTGGCATGAGAGACTGTGGTCCAGCCATCACCCACGCAGCCCGTGCCAGCGTTCGCTGTGTTCGGAGGGGCTGCTGGAGTCCCTGGGGGCTCTGCATGAGCCCGCGGTGGGATTTTCCAGCCCCACCGAGTGTCAGTGGGAAGCTTTTAGCCAAGGTGGGCGGCTCGCCAGGGGCTCCTTGGACTGACATTGGGGTAACTTCATCCTCCATCAGGAAGCATCTCCCGGCACCGCAGAGGTGTCTGTGCAGGCTGTACTGCTGCCTGCACCTCTTTAGGGACTGTCTAGGTGTTCTCCTGCATCCTGCCTCGGGATGCACCCCTGGATCAGGCTCAGCACCTCATGCACCATAAAAGGCAAAGCGCTGGGGAAGAGCTGCTGGGTGGGAGCCGCGGCGGCCGCTGCAATGCCAGGCATCCCGCCTGCGTATAAACGGATTAGAGCCCTCCAGCTTCCCTGCTCCCCCTCCTTCCGAAGGGTTTACAGGAGCCCGTTTGGCAGAGTGATTATCCGAAGGGAGGAACTTTCTGCTCAGAGGGTTGTTCAGCAAAATGCCCGGAGCGTTAACAGGGATTTTTGATGTTGTGTTTTGGAGTCTCCTAAGGGAAAGTTGTTTCTGAGGCTCCTGTCAGGCTTCTTGTTTATCCCGGGTAGATTTTTTAATGTCACAGCAATTCCCTTAGCAACACAATATTCCCGCAGATCATTCCGTCTCTGTGCAGGCGGAATCTCTCCCCGAAACCCTGGGACGCAGACCAAGGCTGCGCTCTGCTTCCAAGGAAGGAGCGCTGGGGGAGACGCTCTGTGCCCGTCGGGCGCAGGGGAGGCAGGGAAGGGTGCCAGGGACACGGATGTGGGTTTCCAAGCTCGCCGTGGAACCCACGGAGGAGCTGACGGAGGCGATCCTGCCCAGGCGAGCTGCAGCAGATGACCTGGCAGTGAATCGCAGCGAGAACGGAGGGAAGCCAGGGAGGGTTGCTGCACGGCACCGCAGGGAGTTATTGCTGCACCAGGTTGGGGAAAAGAGGAGAATCCCAGAAGAACGATGCAGATGGGTGGCAAGTCCTGCCCGTAAAGTGCCATGGACCAGTGAACTGGAAGCTGGGGAGTGCTTCCACAGCTCTTCAGGTGGGATATTTTTGGGCAGGGACCAGCACAGCATCAACTCTGACAGCTGTTGTGTTAGGAGAGAGCCTCCTGCCCTGCCGCAGAGGATGGGCTCCATCGCGCCAACGTGCATTTTCATCTCTGCTGGCCATGAGGCTAAAAAACGCCGATTCACATGACCCAGGCACGGAGGCTTCCAAGCTGCCTCCGTCTCTCCCAGTAGTGGAGGAAGGAGAAGGCGGTGCTGAAAGTCTGCCGAGACCCAAGGTGGGAAGAAGCCTTACTGGCCAGTTTCAAAGCATTTGGACCAGGAATTACGGTGACTGAGCTGCCGGCCATGGAAGCCTCCTCCACCTGGCAGCACTATGGATATTTACGGGATGAGACAAGTAAGACGAGGGGGAGAGACCGCGCTGCTTCTCGGGGAGCTTCTGCGGGGACGTGCGAGGATTATACCCTGCTGCAACTCAGCCAGGAGGGCCTGGGGCACAGGCAGGAGAGGAGGGACCTTCCTGACCCTGAGAGTGACACGCAAGCCCTTGCCAAGCAGTCAGAGACGCGGAGCAGTGGGCACAGAGGGCTGGCAGGGCACCTGTGCTCGGAAGACCACCCTGTGTGGAAAGGGAGCAGGAGCAGAGAGGAGGGAGAAGCCCCTCCGAAGGTGTACGAGATGGAGGTGGGGCACAGGCGAGCGGGCACGGGCAGGACGGTGAAGCCGGTGGTGTACAGGCTGGAGGAGAGCGAGTACAGGCGCCTGATCCAAGAGGCAGAGGCAGAACCCGAGGAGGAATGGGAAGCGGCAGAGTACAAGGTACCTGTGATGCAGGAAGGCTGCCCAGGTGATGGGAAGGCTGCAAGTCCGAGCCTAACCAGGCTCAACGCTTTCCAAGGAGTCCTGAGGAGGCAGCTAAGCCGTTCAGACTCGGAAAGCAGTGCCGAGAGCAGGCAAGTGAATAAACTGACCCTGAACTCTCCCTCAGAGGGAACCAAGCCGAGTGTCCCCATCAGGTCAGACAGCTTCGAGCTCATGGATTACATTTTGCAAAGCAAACAGGAGGCAGCAACAGCTGCTTCCTACGTCCCCAGAGAAAGCAGCAAGGCAGCTGAAAGCTTCAGGCAGACACTGAGCTTCGCCCCCCAGCCCGACGGTGCTCCGGACCTGTGCCAGAATGGCCAGACTGGCGAGGAGGACCCGGCCAGGAAGCCCGAGCCAGACAAGCAGGTAGTGAAGAGCCTCGAGAGAACGGTCTCTGCGGTTGCAAATTATGCTTCGGTGGCCAGAGACACTGGAAAGCTTTCGAGACAGAGCAGCAGCCAGCTCCCTGAGAGCAGGGAATGGCTCGGAGGGGAAGCTGAGGCAGGGATACTGGATTCATACAGCCAGAAAAAGACCCCACCGGTCCCTCCGGTCAGGTCCCACAGCAAAGAGAGCTTGGCTTTGAGTATGAGCAAGACTGTGGCAATGACGGAGGCGCTGCTGGAGCCCCACAAGGATGCAGCGAAGCCTGCCAAGGAGCAGTGGGCAGCTGCAGGCGTGGAGCAGCTAACTGGAGGCAGGACTGCAGGAGGAGGGGGCCCAGAGGAGCCCGAGCGGAAGGGGAGGAAGAGTCAGGAGGATGAGAAAGTGCTTAAAGTTGCCGACGCCAAGAAAACCTTCGAAAAGCCCAAGGCGGCCGAGGGGAAGGCAGCAACGCCACCGCCCAGCGCTGCCAGAAAAGGTGAGGTGTGACGGCTGGCTGGCAGCCCCCGGCTCTGCCTCGCAGTGCAGGGGCCAGGGTGGAGCGGATCGTGCTGGGTTGGGTGCTGAGGGGAGGTGGAAACACCACGGTTGTGAGGCTTTTCGGAAAATACCTGCCTTGTCATAGCCAAGCAACAGGCGGGATGCACTCAGGGCACATCAAGGTTAGAATGAGGCAGGACCTAAGCCAGGGGTTGGCTCACGTCTCCTCACAGCCCGGTGAAAGCACTTTTTGCAGTGAAACTGTTCTGTAAGAAAGGGATTTGCTTTTTAAGGCTCTCCTGAATATAAATAAGTATAATATCCAGTACTCCTGTACTGCTTTTCATGACTAGATCGGGGCAGAAGTGCCCGTCTGACTCTTCCTCCCACCGCCGTGTGGGCTCATTTGCCTCTCTCTCTCCAGGCATGAGTGAGCCAACATAATTTTATTTTAGCTATGGCATAGAAAGGAGGCATTATTTCCCTTAGGTTCTTTCTCTCTTGCACTGTGACTTAGCTGAATAAAGCTTTCGGGAGAATGACATCAGCTTGGAAATCCTTCCACCGAGAAACTATGGATAAATGAACTTGGTTGAAGAGTTCCTGGTAAAAGAGCAGTTATGCAGAAATAGGGAGAGATTAGAAATGAGTGTTTGTTTGAAAGTTCGGATCCTGCAAGGACACATCTGACCCGTGCTGGTTAACTCGCATCTTCTGTTTATTGACAGTCTGTGACTGTGGATTTCCTTATAAGGGAAAATAGATGTGTTAAGGCACAGGAAATCTCTGCTAGCTTTGAACTGAATAGCGTGTTTAATTAAAAAAATAGGTGTGATTCTGCCGCTGTGCCCGGTACGTTGTGCTGGCAGTCGCTCTCATTCACAGAAGTCATGAAACCAAGTCAGAATTCGAACATTGCCACAGAGTTTGTGTGTGTGTCAGCGATAGCAAAAAGCCTGCGGGGATGATAAATAGATCCTGTCCTCTCAGGAAGCAGCTGAGGACACATTATCGTTCTCACGATGTCAAGAAATAGGGTTGTGAAATATTTGTCACCACAAACTGTCTGCTGGCTGACAGTCAGGCTGAGCGCACGAAGCAGCGCCGGGGCTGGCGTTATCAGGGTGTCTGCATCGACGCAGCCTCCCCGCTCCTCCTCGAGCGCGAGATGGGTCTGAGGAAGCGGTCCGGCTGATACGGCGTGTTCTCATCAGCCAGATCAGACGGAGGGATGCTTGCATCAGGCATCCTCGGGGGGAACAGAAGGAGCAGGTGGATGCCATTGGTGATCTGACAGAAGAGGGGGTTAGGAGGGACTACAAGACATCACGTTCCATCCCTAAGGCAGTACCAGCTAAATCACTCGACAGATGTTTGCCTGCTTGTTCTTCAGAAGTAGGGAGGGGAGGGTCAAGACAATTTATTTCAGTGCTGAACTGTGAAAACGTTGCCATAAAGAGGAGAAGGAACAGCTTCTCGTTTCGCTGTATCCGTGGTACAGTCTGGTTTTCCTTTTTAAATCCGTTTCTGAACATCTATCCTCCCAGATCTCACACCGCCTGACTGAACACCAACCTCTCGCGTATCTTTACCATTATGTGAATCCTCTCTAACACCTCTGCTTTTCCCAGCACCTTTGGTCCAACTTGATCCTAGACAGCAGGGAGAGAAACAGACCAAGATGGCAAAGGATTCAAAGCTGGTTGAATAATGAGGACGAGACTGGGATATGTGATAAGTGTAGCTGCTCCCAGAGTCACAGCACCAAGCCTCACGTTACCGCTCGCTGCCCAAAACCCCTGCCCGTTACCCAGTGCCTGGCTGGGGTTTTTTCTGCTGTTCAGAATGATAGGAAGTATCAATCCCAGATTATTAATGTTGTAAATAAAATACAGCTTGCTTTTTTCATTTTTTCTTGTGTTCTGCTTTCTTATCTCTCTCTCCTCTTAGTTAATCATCTGGTGGAGCAGAGATAGCAACAAAGAAAATCCCATCTGTTGCAACGAATTTGTTCCCTTTTATTTGGTGTCCCAACGTTTCGATTAGGTATTGGGACCACGTTCCCTTTTTGTCACAAACATGGGAAAGAAAAATGGATTTCACAATCTTGTACAATGATAGAGAAGAAAAATACAGGAGGAGATAGACCAGCTGGAAATGAATTTAGCGATTTCCTTTTGCTGTAAAAGCTGTGGCAGCACATATTCCTGTGCCTTTCCTAGGGACGAGTTGGTCGGGGTGTGCATAACATCTGCATTACGGTATATAACATGCATGGGAGTGTGTGTGTGTGTGGAGTAATAGATGTGCTTTATGAAATGCATTTTAAATCATTAATAACGCAGCATAAATTATTAATAACCATCCTGACCTAATGCGGGTTTATTACCCCTTGTCAGGCTCCAGCATCTTCCATCCACGCCAAGCGGTGTCGGTGCAAGTGCTCGCCCCCCACAGCGCATTTTCATTCCCCTTTGGGGAGGGGGCTTGCAATCTGAAATCCAATTTACTTGGTCTGGAAGAAGGTGTAGGTGTTGGGTCATAGGTTGGACTCGATGATCTCAAAGGTCTTTTCCAACCTTATGATACTGTGAGACTGTGAAGCGCAGGGACTCGTTCAATGTCACGCAGAAAGGCAGGGCAGACCTGGGAATAAAATTAAAGGGTGCTGACTCCTAACCCTCTGCTTTCATCCTCTTTCCTCCTTGGCCACATGGTCAGATACACTCTCAGACACTTCTCCCTTCCTGACTCTTCTTTCAAACATCTAATTGAACATATTGCTCTCCTTATTCTCATTCCATAATTCTACAGCTCCCCTTTCTGGCCAAGGATTGAATAAGGCCAAACCCAAATGGATTTTGCTCTCCCTCTCTCTCCAGATGAACACTTTGCTGGATCTGGGGAATAGATGAGCACAGGGCAACCCTTCCCTGGGCAGAACATGGTCCAAGAGACAGAATCGATGAGCTGTAATCAAGAGCTGTTAGGTGGTGGCTGTTGGGTACTTGGCAGCTGCTCAACATTCGATGAGCATTGAAATGTTCCTCAAAAACCAGGCTCCTGAGCTCCCCTCACCATTCCATATGCAAACACTGAGAAAACAAGGCAGAAAGACTAAACCTGATTCTATTCCACTCACAGAAAATGGCTTGGGGTTGTTTTTTTCATTGCGATCAATTCAGATTTCCCTGCATTAAAAAAGCACCATATTCCAGTAATGTTAAATGAAATGTCGGATCCCATCACCGGTTTCAAGTGCAGCAGCTCTTTTCAGCACTGCTCAATCTGGTCCTTGTGCATCTGAATCAGGAAAGCCACAGAAGACGTAAAAACATTCAACTCGTCGGTGGGGGAACCTAGTGCTTCCTATACAGATATTTAAAAATAATAATAGAAAATCAAAAGGCTTTGAGAAATAAACAGATAAATAGTGGACACAAATGTCCTTCAGAAGTTGTATAATACGGACATTTGCAGACCCGAGGTCGCAAACACAAACTGTCATGTCCAGCATATTTCTCATTACTTAGAAGTTAAGCTGCAAAATAACAGGACTTTAAATTGCTGATCTCTCTAAACCCTCCGTAAGCCGTTTTTTTCTCATTCAGAATATATTTAGCAATAGGGATTTAAGCAAATTGAAATGTTTGAGATAAACTCGTACCTCAAGTGACTTTACTGGTTCTGAATGACTGGGTTTGCTGCCCATCTAAGATTGCTCAGAGACTCCAAGGCAAGTTGCATAAAACCAGCTGATGGGCAGAGAAGCCATTGACATCCGCCCTACGGAGAGGTGCCTCAGGTGTTCGCATCCATCCCTGGCCCCCAAGCGCTGCTCAGATCCTGGCGAAGTCCCCCAGCAAACAGTCTACGCCGCACGATTTGCAAAAATGTTATCTCCTAATGTCTTGTTTAGCTGCCTTAGAATGGGTTGGGTCGGAAGGGACCTCAAAGCCCACCCAGTGCCACCCCCTGCCAGGGGCAGGGACACCTCCCACTGGCTCAGGGGGCTCCAAGCCCCATCCAACCTGGCCTGGAACACCTCCAGGGATGGGGCAGCCACCACTGCTCTGGGCACCCCGGGCCTCTCCACTCTCACAGGAAAGTTTTTCTTAGCTAAATCTCTCCTCTTTCAGCTTAAAGCCTTAAAATGCTTGGGTTTTTAGACTGAACCCCACACGGTGCCAAGAGAGACGACCAAACCCCAAATACCTGAGATTCTTCCCCTGGTTCTGTGCCTGGTTTTCCCTGTATTATGCCACAAATTTTCCAGCTGGTGTCTTTCTTCACCTTTTTGAAGTCAGAACACCTCAAGGAGGGCTGTGGGGCGCACCGGCCGCATGTCAGGAGCATCACAGGAACAAACCTGTGCGAGTTATTGCGGTGACGGGATTGGTGCATATTTGCAAGCAAGCTAAGTTTAGCCGCTGACCTAAGTTTCAGAGGTGGAGTCTGCAGACACGGTGCTGTTTCCGTATAAAGGCTGTGAGAGGGACTGCAGCAATCGTGCATCGATGTAGCAGAGGGTAAAGTACGTGGGATGGATAACGCCAGTGAAATGTGTTCTTGAATAAATTCCGAATCTTTCCTGCAACATTTAATAATCAAGCGTGTTGGTGCTGATAAAATCGAAGGGCGAACTTTGTTGTGTGCTTCCCTGTAGCTGCAAAAATGTGGTAATAGGATATTTTCCTTTAGAAAAATTAGAATTTGTGACATATTTTGACAAGCTGTGAGGATTACATCACTCTGGCTATAATTGAAATACTGTTTGTTAGGATGGTTTTATTCGGCTGAAGCGGTGAAGATTACTGTTGACAGTGGAACCAAAGAGCCTGTCTAAAACCTCAGCCATTCCTTCTGTCGTTGAAGACTTATTGTAGTGGGCAGGTACAGCTGGACCCAATAGAATCATAGGATCCTAAGGTTGGAAGAGACCTCTGAGATCACTGAGTCCAACCGTGCCTGTCTCCCTACTAAACCCTGTCCCTAAGGAACTCATCCACCTGTTTTTTAAACACCTCCAGGGATGGCGACTCCACCCCCTCCCTGGGCAGCTGTGCCAATGCCTGACTGTCCCAACACCTGACCATGATCTCAAAGGTCCTTTCCAACCAAATGATTCTACGATTCTATGACTTTAGCCTCAAATTTGTGTTATTTCTTCATCACCTGATACGCTGAGCTGTTGTGATCTAAAGGGTTCATTAATCCAGGCCAGGATGCGAGAGATCTTTGGAGCATTTTCATCCAAACATTTAAGGCAACACTAGTGAAAATTCAACAGGTGTTGTTCCTAAATCCGTCCTTGGTGACTCTTGCAACGCGGTGCCGAGCAAGCTGTGCTGCAGGAGTATCCACCCCTGCAGCGACCCTGTGAACCAGCCGTTCAGGTGGCCGTTATTGAGAGGATTAAGTTTCAATCAGGTTTCTCAGGAGGAATTTCACTTTCAGTCTCCTGCCCATCACTCTTCTTTTTAGACAGATACCAAAAATATTCCTTGGTTTCTCTTCCAAGCTGTCGGGTAGCGCTGGGTGCTGCTGCCTTCCCCGTTGTTTTTCAGTCCGTGGTAGAGCATTGCCTGGTGCGTGATTAAAATATCATCTCCAGCCTGCCCACTGCTTTGAGCTAGAAGGAGCTATACGTACGCCTATTTTTAAGTATCCTTTTATATGTTTGCATTAATAGTTCTCTATAAAGTTTTAAGGCACAGGTTCAAGACTCCTAATAAATTAATGGCTGTGGACTGGCAGTCGAGACGCTCAGCTCTATCACTGACTCATTGTGTGACCTTCAGCGAGTCACGTATCTACCTGGAAAATATGAATCACAACCCAAACGCACTGAAGTACAGATTACCTGCAGGTCTGCTCCCAGGCTGCCAAAGTGCTTTTGTTTTCTTCTTTTTGAGCTTTAATGAGATTGTTTGAAGGAGGAGGGTGGAGAGTAAGTGTGCTGGGCTGGCTTTCAGAAGGAAGGTATTAATTTCACGGTAATTGGTGCCGCGGGCAGTGCGTGGCAGGGATGCAGGTGCGCAGCACTGATTTTGGGTGTATAATTTTTTTATCAAGGTGTTGCTCACTACGTAGGAGCGACTTTCCTGCTGAGTGAATCAGTGGTTAAAGGAGTGTCAAAGTTTAACAAATGCTGGATACCATTTGTTTGTTTAATTTGTAGCTACTGTGGCATCTGCTGCTGCCATCCGCTCTCATCACACCGGGCAGGACCATAACAAATGTATCTCAGCCAGGTTTGCTGCACGATTTAACACCCAGCTATCACTCGGCGGGAGGCAGTTCACAGCTCTGCCACAGTTGTGCGGGGGATGAAGAGGGTTCTCAGCTCAGCTGACCATGACACATGCCTTTCTCCACATTCTGAAGGACTATAAAGGGGGGGTGTCTCTCCCCTGAAATACGAGGCCCCTTTAGCACCTAGCCACGTGCAAACGAGTTTGCAACCATCAGTCAAAACCTACAAGGAAGCTAGGCTGGCTTTTGGTTTTGGCCATGTATGGTAAACACTGCACAGCGTGCTCTAGCATCGTGCATCCGCTCCTCAAGTTCCCCGGAGGAACAGAAACGTGCGGTCTTTGAGTGGTGTTACCCTGTGTGGCTTGGAGGGATGTGCTGCACAGGTTCTCACCGTCCTTCTGCGCATTGTGTTGATAACTGTGAGCCCGCTCGTCCGACAGTGGAGATGATCGTGCAATCACAGGATGGGTTGGGTTGGAGGGGACCTCAAAACCCACCCGGTGCCACCCCCTGCCACGGGCAGGGACACCTCCCACTGGATCAGGGGGCTCCAAGCCCCATCCAACCTGGCCTGGAACACCTCCAGGGATGGGGCAGCCACCGCTGCTCTGGGCACCCTGGTTCTTCTCAGTGTTAGAGGTGATTCTCCCCCTCTGCTCCACTCCTGTGAGACCCCCACAGGGAGTATTGTGTCCAGATCTGGAATCCCCAATATGAGAAGGACATGGAAGTTTTGGAACGGGTCCAGAGGAGGGCTTTGAAGATGATGTGAGGGCTGCAGCAGCTCTGCTGAGGGCAGGCTGAGAGAGTTGGGGTTGTTCAGCCTGGAGAAGACTCCAGCAGCTTCCAGTACTGAAAGGGGCTCCAGGGGAGGGGCTCTGGTTCAGGGAGGGCAAGGAGAGGACAAGGGGTGATGGTTTTCAGCTGGAAGAGAGGAGATTGAGATGAGACCTAGGGAAGAGGTGGGGAGGCCCTGGCCCAGGGAGCCCAGAGCAGTGGTGGCTGCCCCATCCTTGGAGGTGTTCCAGGCCAGGTTGGATGGGGCTTGGAGCCCCCTGATCCCGTGGGAGGTGTCCCTGCCCATGGCAGGGGGTGGCACTGGGTGGGCTTTGAGGTCCCCTCCAAGCCATCCCACGGGGTGGTGCCTCCCTCATCCCATCAGTGCTTGCCGCGGGGAGACCCCCAGTCCAACACAGCACAGGGCGGGAGCGCTCCTGAGGGACGAAGACCACGGTGGGGACCCGGGGGCCACACGCACCCATTGGAGCGCATCCCCCTCCGTGCAGAGCGGCTGACAGGGCAGGGGGCGGAGACAGCGAGCGCCGCATTCCCATTGGCTGAGTGCGCGGTCAATCAACTCGCTGGGCAGAGCCAGGCTCCGCCTCCTCTGGCCCCGCCCCCCGCACGGCGGTTCCGGGGGTGGGCGTGGCCGGAGGCGCGGAACCCTGCGGCCGCCTTGCGGCGCCGCCAGGAGGAGGCGTGGTCGGGGGGGCGGAGCCATAGGGAGGCGTGGTCTGGCTCCCGCCCCGGCGCGCTCAGTCGGGCGGCGGCGGCGGAGGAGGAGGTGGCGGAGGCGGCTCCGCCGGGCTGAGGAGCGGACGCGGGGAGGCGGCTCGGGATCGTGGTGCGCGGGGCGGGGGGGCGGGGGTGTGAAGCGGGGAGAGCCAGGGCAGAGCAAGGTGGGAGTCGCCGGGCTGGGGTCCCCCCACCCAGCTTGGGTCCCCCCACCGAGCTTGGGTACCCCCACCGGGCTGGGGTGCCACCGGGAGGGGTTTTCCAAGGCTGCGGCCGGTACCGGGAGGCTGAATTGCCCTCGCCGCGGGGCTTCCCCCGCGTTTTCCTCCTTATTAGGTGCCCGCATCCGGCTGGGGATGGCTGAGAGGGGGGTGGGAGCCTCTCCCGCCGCTCAGGCAGCCCCCGCGCCCCGCACACCTGATGCCCCGAGCGATGCAGCGAGAGAAGCGGGTGTTCTTTTGTTTGGCACCGGTTTTCCCCATTTTTTCCACCCCTGGTTGCTTGTTTTTTGACGGTGCCGCAGCGGCCGTGTCGCCTCCCGGAGCTCTGCACCCCCGCTGCCAGCCGGTGCCGCTGCAGAGGACAAAAGATGCCCGGGTTAGGGTTTATTTCTTCCCTTTCCGCTGGTGTTGGCTGGGTTCGTGTCACGCCGTTATTAATGATGCTAATGAGCCCGTGCGGGAGGTGTGTGAGGTGCTGGGCTGTGTGACACATCCCTGGGCTTTGTTTTTCTCCTCAGAAAGTCACGTTCATGGAATTACAGAACGGTTTGGGTTGGAAGGGACCTTTACAACCCACATATTGTTCGATAGCGATTGTGTCAGAGGGCAGAATTGGAAGGTTTCCAGTTATCCGTGCTCTGTGACAGTAGATGCTTCGCTGCCCCAGCATGTCCGGTGTGTTTGGAAAGGTGTCTGGTTGTGTGTGGCAAGGTGTGCAGGCACCCAAATGCTGGGTTGTGATCCCCAGGCTGGACAATGCGATGCTGGAAAAGGATCATGCGATGCTGGAACTGGATCATGCGATGCTGGAAAAGGACAATGTGATGCTGGGGCTGGACAGGAGACAGGTTTTAACCAAAAAAAGAAAAATACAAAAGGAGTGAGAGATGACTGGAAACAAAAGTAAAACTGATTGGTGCAGTTTTATTGTTGAGGATAAGTGGTGTGCATTGGTGTTGGGGGTGTTTTAAACAGCTGGAGTCTCAGCGCTGTCAAGGTTGGTTTGAGCACAGCTGAGAGAGTTGGGGTTGTTCAGCCTGGAGAGGAGAAGGCTGTGGGGAGACCTTAGAGCAGCCTCCAGTGCTGAAAGGGGCTCCGGGAAAGCTGGGGAGGGGCTGTGGATCAGGGAGTGCAGGGACAGGACGAGGGAAATGTTTTTCAGCTGAAAAAGAGGAGATTGAGATGAGATCTCAGGGAGAAATGTTTTGCTGTGAGGGTGGGGAGGCCCTGGCCCAGGGTGCCCAGAGCAGTGGTGGCTGCCCCATCCCTGGAGGTGTTCCAGGCCAGGTTGGATGGGGCTTGGAGCCCCCTGATCCAGTGGGAGGTGTCCCTGCCCCTGGCAGGGGGTGGCACTGGGTGGGCTTTGAGGTCCCTTTTGACCCAAACCATTCTACGATCTGTTCTGCCTGTTCCCCCAGATGTGCGTGTGGGTCAGTACAAGCAAGACCAAGGCTGTTAGCAAAACGAAAGAGGAACGTTTTGAGTATACCAGGCTGGTTTTTCAGTTTGGTGATAGCGATTCCGGTTTGCTTTTAGGCCAGGCTGTATCCACATCATCCTGGCATTATCCTTCCTGTGCCTCCGTAAGCACCACATGCAGGAGAGAAGCTCCGTGTCTGCTGGAAGTGTGGGAAAATGGTGTGAACTGGCACAGCCCGTCCTGTAACAAGCGTGTTCGTGTGTAGTGAGTGTGCCAAGGACAGAGAAAGCAGCGGGGATCTTGTGCGTGTGAGGCAGGAGAGGATATATTTGATTTTCATTTGAGCACCAAGCGTTGAATCATCTTTTCTGCTCAAGGGGAAAAACAGATGGTTGGGCACTCACCGAGATGTTTTCTATTCTTGTTTGCTAAGAATGTGTACACAAAGGTAGAAGATCAAACACTGTTGTGCTAAAGTCAATGCACGTTTATTTTGTGTATGAATTTTTTCAGTGTTTTCAGTCGCCAAAGAAAGACCTGACACACAGGTACCTGTGGGAGCATTGGCTTTGGGGTTTTTTAATAGAGCACCTCATAATAGTCATTTTTCAATGGTCACTTGTAGCCTTTTATACAGATTGCCTTAATCAGCATTTATGTGCCTCTGTGTTCTCTGTTGGCATTGCTTTATCTTCTTGTGAGCTGCCTTTTCAAACATCATTGAATTTTTGCAAGTTAAATCTTCATGCTTATTGCATCTGTCACTTCTGGGATGCGCTCCAGGCGAAAGGCAGAGATTCAGTTTAATGGCAATGAGAAGGAATGCACAGAAGGGTAAAATATCAGCTTTCCTGAATGGTGCAGGAAAGGATGCCGAGAGATCTGCCCTCGGTAACCATTCCATGCATCATATTCAGGATTAATATTAGATATAAACGACAGCTTCATAAAATGGCTCATTAAAGCACAACATTGCCTTTTGATGGGAAGAGGATTTATGTTATTGGTTTTAATTTTGAGTATTGATTCCGAGGAATAGGACTTGGGTGCCAGCTTCCTATTTTGAAGACATGAGCAAAACACTTCCTGGCCTGAGTCTGCAGCTGGGTGAGGTCATCGCGCACCACTCCCAGGGCTAGGAATGTCCTTTCAGGCAAACTCACAGACACATTTTCACTTCACTTTTAAAGTGTGGGTTTGTTTTGATTTTGGTTTACCGAGGCTTTTGTGATAATCTCAGCCCTTCTTTAAGGATGCGTCGCAACAGAAACCCGCTGAGGATTTGAAGTGCCCCAGTTTAAGCATTTACAGGGCGCGTGAGCAAGAATTAAATGTCTGTGTTCTTTTCAAGTTCTGTCCCTGTAGTCTCCTGCACCTAATATTTTTGGTCTGCTTATGTTCTGGTGGTTAACTCTGAAATGAGTCGGATCAGAAACTGCTTACAGCTTTCGTTACAGTCGCACTGGGTCCGTAGCCACACGTGGAAAGTCACATTGTCGGTGGCTTTAGGCTGGCAGGACGTGAACTGCTGTTTCTTTCTCCCAATATGCAGGTGGTGGTGGTGGTGCTGCTGGGATGAACACCACATCAAAACTCAGGTGACAAGGTTTAGGTTAGCTGAAGTGATTTGGGAAAACTGGCAGTGGAAGTTGGTTATTCCAGATGTGCCGAGTCTCACTATAGTGGGGAATCGGTTACCGGGCCCTTTCTTCCCATTTGCAGTTAGGATTGCTTTTTTCTGGTTGTCCCCATGTTGTAGATTATACTAAAAAGGGATTATCTGTTTCTTTTTGAGGTTATAATTGCTCAGTGCGTGACTCTGTGTGGTTTTAGATGGTTGTGTTAGGCATGGAAAATACCAGGGAATTGCTCATCTTCTCGGCCTTGGTGTAGCAGTGAGGAGCCCACGAGGTCCCACGGAGAGGGCTGGCGTTGCCCTGGAGGACTCTCCGATGGTCCTCAGAGGAGCAAACCATCCAGAGAGGTTCCTCCTGGAATGGAGGAAACAGGTTGTGTTGCCAGCCCCGAGCTGTGTGTGCTGCTGTATGGGTTTGTGCAGCGAGTACAAATCTGAGCACAATTAATGGCTGGAGGTGGAGGTAACGATCTAGCTATAAAGTAGAAGGTGATTGTTGGGCAAGTAGATAATTTACTTTACACCTCTTCCATGCAGTTCTTCATGCCAACGAGACAGATGTGATCTCTTTACAGCAGGAATCTTCATAACAAGTCAAAGTCCTCCTGAAATGGAAGGGGTTTTTTTTGTGATGGAATACAATAAAAGCTTTAAAATCCTGCTCTGTAGGGCAGGAGCTTGACAGAGAAATAATGAAAATGGTACCTGCTGCTGCCTCCTAAGGGGAAAAAAATACCAGCTGTTCTTTCGGAGGCTGCCAGCCTGCTGATGCTCTCGTGGTGCCCGATGATGTAAGTGGTCTCTGTGGTTTGGAGGTGCCAAAGTAAAACACGGGCTCTCTGATCATTTTTCCTCCTTGCTTTTCTTCTGAGTTAGATGTCAAGGTGGAATCACCTGTGCTGGAGAAAGGATGACAGTATTTCTTGAACATTATTACTCTGCTTCCTTAACCTAGATTTTGTTTATGATAACAGCAAATGATATATAATATGCTTTTTGCAGTAAGCATGTAATGACTTTTGAGGTCTGGCTCTCAATGGGAGAAGCTGGATGTGGTTGGATTGGTTATAGTGACTCTGACATTGAGCAGGGCCTCTCAGTCCATCGTAATTAGGTTTTCCTTGTTTTCCCTTTTAATAATTGAATTTGAAAAAGCAGTGGAAATAAAATCAAAACAGTGGTGGGATCTGACTTAAAGTGATTAAGGTTCAGCCTGATGCAGTCACAGCTTTCATCTGGAGTATTGCTGAGCTGCTCCTAAGGCCAGGTCTTCCCTTTAGAAAGGCTGATGGGTTCCTTGTGGATCTCCAAATCTTAACCAGCCACAGCATCTCTGCAGGTAGTCTACGTATGTGCAAGTATATATATAATCTGTGTGCAGTTCTTCTTAGCTGAATATTAAGGTAACCATTTCTGCAGTCTTATCAAATATGCCTGAGCAGGATCCTCTAAATATTGATGGGGATGGTGGGCCTACAACTACACCTTGTTTGTATCCGTGTGTGCACCTAGGCAATACCAGGAATTGCAGGTGAAATATGAGTAGTCCCTGGAAAAAAAGCTTCAAATCACTCTTGTTGGAGTATTTAGAAATGTGGGAACTTCCTCTCCTTCCCCCTCCACCCTCCCGAGTTCTGCACAGAGTTGCCATAGAGACTGGGTTCTGGAGTCCTTGAAAACCCATTGTTTATCTCGCAATAAATGTCTAAACCTGCTGGATTGAAACACCACACTTGGAAGCATCCCCTTCCCGTGCCACTCTGACCGGGACCTGACATCCTGCTACTGCACATTTCGCTATCCGACATGCATCAGGCACAATCAGACCAACTGATAATGGGTATAATTAGCACCACCAGGGATTAGCAGGCAATAACAAGTTCAAGCCAGAGTAAGCACTGTGTCCCCTGGGAGCTGGGCAAACTGGCAGCCCTGGGCAGATGATCACTTGATATGGAAGATAGTCATCAGCAAAGGCTGGAGGGCGAGGGACTAGCTTAGTGCTAGTATTACCTCTGGAAATTGCCTTTTTTAAAGCCCTCTTCACTTTAAATGCTTCAGACCCTCACGGTTTGTTAGTTCATGCCGGAATTGTTAACAGCCAACTGATTCGGGGTATATGCTTGGCATTTACTTGGCATTTTTCATCACACCCTGGCCAGCCAGCCTTACAGCTGCTGCTTGCAGTTACCCGTGTGAAACAGATTGATACCCTTTGTTTCCAAATTGGAAATTTCAGGTTAACTGTTTTGCTCAGGTATGAGGCTGGGAATGCTTCTACCCTATAATACTGAGCGTATTTGTTGTTGTACAGATGGTTCATGTAATTGCACCAGTACACGCGGTGCGCTGTCCTACACTTGGCTTTTCCTAGAATCGTGGAATCATAGAATGGTTTGGGTTGAAAGGGACCCTAAAGCCCATCCATTTCCAATTCCCCGGCCATGGGCAGGGACACCTCCCATTGGATCACGGGGCTCCAAGCCCCATCCAGCCTGGCCTGGAACACCTCCAGGGATGGGGCAGCCACCACTGCTCTGGGCACCCTGGGCCAGGGCCTCCTCACCTTCACAAGAAAACATTTCTTCCCAAGATCTCAGCTCAGTCTCCCCTCTTTCAGATGAAGACTGTTCCACTCATCCTATCCCTGGCCTCCCTGATCCAGAGCCCCTCCCCAGCTTTCCTGGAGCCCCTTTCAGCACTGGGAGGCTGCTCTGAGGTCTCCCTGCAGCCTTCTCCTCTCCAGGCTGAACAACCCCAACTCTCCCAGCCTGGCCTCATATGGGAGGTTCTCCAGCCCTCACATCGTCTTCTTTTCAATGGGAAATTTCTTACTGCAGTACTTCTATTAATTATCTCATATGTTGGAGTAAATAGTCACAAAGCTTTCTTGTTCATTCAGGTGGATGAAATTTTTTGAGTTTTCAGTGAAAATATTTTTTAAAGGTTTATTTTCATTTTTGGATCTACTGAGATCAGTTTGTGAGGCAGGAAAATAATCCCAAGCCAGCTTCGACACGAGCTGCCAGACGTACTTCAGCAATACATCCTTCTGCTTTAGCATGGCGTGAAGTGTAGGCACAAAACACTTCTAGCTGAGTGTCCTTGTGCTTTCCAGCATCTTTTTTTTCCATCCACTGCTGCTTTCTGGAGCAATTTGTTGAAGTTCTGCGTGGTGTTTTAAGGTGCTGTGGTTTGAAGGTGGGCTCTGCTTCTCTGGCCTCCTGTTTCACCAGGTTTTGGATGCATGCGTGTTATCTCTATACCCTTCACTTTGCTCCCTGATGTTTCTTCAGGGGTTAAAGGTTATCTTTTTTGTTCTTTATATGCGGTGCTTGCCACGTTGATCTTCTGGTCTACTAGAGGAATTCTTAAGCACTGTGAAAGATCACATAAAAAGCAGCTGGGGCTTATCTGGGTGTAATGCTGCCTGTTGTTTTGGCTGGTCTCCTCCAGAATTACTGTAAATGCCACAGGGACTCTCAGAGGGCTGGAAGTGTGGGCTGCACCTGCAGTAACATGACTGTCAAGCCGACAGGTAAGTAAAGCTTAAAGGTCATCCAACACAGGCTGTAATTTTTCCTGCCTGTTACTGAAAACCATTTCCCGAGCAGCCAGCTTCCCCGAGCCATCAGCTGTGGCCCAGCATGGATTGGGGTGCAATTCTCCTTGTTCTTCTTCTTGCATCTGAAATCTTTCCAGTGTAGCAGGGATGTTTATTAAAGCTGCTAACTAAACTAAACACGCTTTCCGAAGTCACTTTTATTTTTTCTTGCCTGCTTAGAGAGGTTAGAGGGGTGCTCACTGTTGCACTCAGGGTTTGACACCAGCTCGCCCAGGTTGCTGCCCTCCCGGCTACGGCGTGCGGTGGCCGGGGCTCTGCGGGAGCCTTGGCCTGAAACGAATCAGCGAAAAAGAACATCTGTAGGACAGAGGAAATGTGTTTGAACTCGGAACCCTTTGCTGAAACAGATGTCTGAGGGGCTGTAATTGGTACCACAAAACAGAGATTTTAAATCAGGTTAGCAGATTGAACTGTCTGGATTTGAGTTTCAGCCTCCTCCAGTCCCTTCCTCCCTCCCCCAGCCCCGATTTCAAATTGCATGGTATGGAAACAGGACAGAATGACAATGGTACTCTTGGAATTACAGGCTGTTTGGCCAGAAGGGCTGGCAGAACAGCAAATGGAAATCTGGAGAAATACACGCCAGTTCCAACTGAGATTTGAGATTCATTTTGCAACTTATTTGTACACCATTAAAATCTGAAACGCATTTCTGTTGTCCAGTCTGTGTCTTCTAGATGAGGCTTTGAGCAACCTGATCCAGTGGGAGGTGACCCTGTCCATGGGAGGCAGGTTGGAACTGGATGGGCTTGAAGGTCCTTTCCAACCCAGACCATTCTGTGCTGAGGATGTTATCTTGTCTTTGACAATTGGCCGTGGTTGGTTTAAGAACATCAAAAGTGTTTCAACGTGAGTGCCTCACCTATTGGATGAGTGATATTGAGCAGCTTGAGAAGTGAAAGGTGCTGAACTGGGCTTCGATTTAGTGAGCATTTGGATGCAGGTGTTTAGAATCATAGCATCATAGAATCCTAAGGTTGGAAGAGACCTCTGAGATCATTGAGTCCAACCGTGCCTGTCTCCCCACTAAACCCTGTCCCTAAGGAACTCATCCACCCATCTTTTAAACCCCTCCAGGGATGGCGACTCTACCGCCTCCCTGGGCAGCTGTGCCAGTCCCTGACCACCCTTTCAGTGAAGAAATTCTTCCTAATGCCCAGTCTAAACCTCCCCTGGCGCAGCTTGCAGCCATTACCTCTCGTCCTGTCACTAGGAATTCTTAGGGAATGCTAGCCAAGCCTATTGCTACTTTTTAGAGTAAAGCATCTCCGTTCAAATTTGCAGTGTGACAGCCCACGCTGGGCTGGGCTGTGTCTCCAATCCATGCCATTGCCCAGGTCTCTGGCCCGTCGTGTTTGCCATTACAGGTCTGGAAACAAACTTCAGACACGATGACTGCGGCGCATGGCTGCAGGGCTGGTCCAGTTGATCCTCTTGTGGTCTCATGCCACTTGTGGCCCTGAATTTGCCATAGGGCATGTGCTCACCTTGGTCTCCTGTGGTGGTGAGCGTGTTCCCTGGGGCTTGTCAGTCCATGCCATTATGCTTGGCCATCCCGCTCCTCTCTGATCACATTCCCTAAGGCAGTGGTCTCTCCCGGCAGGTCTGGATGTTGTGCTCCGTCCTGCAGCCCAGCAGAGCCTTTGTGGTGAGGCAGGGCCATCTGGAGAACGCTGCATCCTCGCTTGGTCAGTCTGACTCACACTTGGCTAGGCTGTTCGGGAGCCTGGGTTGTGCTGATCTGTCCTTTCTGCTTTATTTTGAAGCTGTGAGGAATTCGTGTCCCAGCTAACTTTGTGGTTATAGTGGAGGGCTTTCTGAGGATCTTGGTTCTCTGGTGGTGGCTCTCAAGCTGTAGTGTTGTAGCGCTCTTGAACTGGGACCTGTGACCTTCTAGCTATGAGACCGTTTATCTCCTTAAAACATCTTCAACATTTATAGTTTCTTCCTGTGGGGACCATGGCGTGTTGTGATTGAGGAACAGAAAAGAGAATATCAAGTCCTTTGGAGATTTCTCTTTTTGATAAATCTTCTTTTTATAAAGGAACGAGCCAATTAACTATAAGCAAGGAGTGCAATGTTTCCAATAATGTCTTAAAGCCACTGGAGTTCAACAGGAAATGTGCTTACCTTAGAAAATACCATGTTAATCAAATTACCTTCATGTCTGCAGCTCTCTTTAACTTTTACAAAATGGGAAATCATAGATCATGGAACGGTTTGTATTGGAAGGGACCTCAAAGCTCATCCAGATCCAACCCGCCTGCCATGGGCAGGGACACCTCCCACTGGATCAGGATGTTCAAAGCCCCATCCAGCCTGGACTTGAACACCTGGGGCAGCCACCACTGCTCTGGGCACCCTGGGCCAGAAATCCTGTATTTGTTGTTCTTTCTGTGCTTTAGGGTCCCAGCACTTGGGTATTGCTGTCTCCTTGGCTTCATCACCGAAGAGGACAGGCTACATCCTGTTATCGAGAGTTGAGTTTCAGGTCTAAGTGGCTACCGGTGAGCTCCTCTACCACACATAGGAAGACTTGTGCTTGTCATTTATTTCATTTGGACACATTTGATTGATTGCTTCAAGTTTTAGGAGAAAATACAGTTGTTTTCTGCTGTTACCATTCTGTCATGTTGGAAAATAGTGCTTCTGCTGCAGCTGGTTAGCTGGGCAAGGTGAGAAATTGATGGAGCTATGGTGGGGCAGTGCTCTTTGTTTGTAACCACCACCCTTAGCTGGTACAAGGCTTTTGCTCAAAAACAGATTAAAAAATAGGGAAGCTTGTGCTATGTCTCAGGAACGTGGTCAGGAAGAAGCTTGCGTGTAACCTTCAAGAGAGCAGAAGAATTCAGCAAATTGGGGTAGCAGCTCTGAACAGATTGATACTTCCTTGTTAGCTCGGTTGTGCTGATAAGAGAACTAGGTCAGCTCTGTGGAGAAAGCATTTTATCTGCATACTTCTCTTGACTGGAATCCTGGCGCTGGGCTGTTGTAACAGGCTTGCTGACTTGCAGCTCTGCCCAGGGGGTTGTGCTCTCCCTCTCCTGTTCTCCTGGGGGTCAAAGTGTGGTCCGAAGCCTGGTGCTTTCCTCTCTGTGGCATGTGCTGCTTTTACTGTGGGGTGATGCCGTCAGTCCCCAGGGGTGCAAGTAGCATCTTCCATCACGCTGGTGTAATGTCTCTGGCTGGAGTTCATAGGGCTGTTGTTCAGCTCTGGAACTATTACTGCTCTGACTCTTGGCAGTGGATGAGGGTACAGTGTGCAAAGAAGCATCTCTGGTGTTTATCCAGTGGAGAAAGTGGAGGAGAAGGAAGGCTCTTGGAGGGGAGTGTGTGAAAGGTTATGGCCTTCTGTGGTCAGCTGCTGGAGCAGCGGTGTCTTAAGGTGGGAGTCTGTCTCCTCCGGCATAAGGTTTTCCCTCTCCTTACCCAGTAAACCTCATGTGGTGCCCACCAACTGTGTAAATCTGTCTCCACCAGCAGCAAAAGCAGGACCTGAAGTGCAGATGCACTCAGGCATCTGGGACACTTAATCCATAGGCACCCTAGTCTTCTCTTCCCCATCTCTTCTTTAGATATTCTAGCTTTCCTGTAGGCCCAATAAAATACAAATTACAATGAAAGATGTAAACCCAGCAGAGGAGGTTGGTTTGGAGGTGTTGCTCCAGCACCCATTGCAGCTCCTCAGCTGCCTCCCCATTTCACTTCCAGGGTTCGTGGAACCGCTGCGGTGCTTCTCTTTGCTGCTTGCCCATCCTATTATGGCCTCCTGATTCATTATTTGGTGCCATGATTTTTGTGTGCGTTCATGGCTCTGGCTTCGTGGTAGATGACAAAGATTAAATGAAGCCAGACAATGCTCTCTGTTCGGGTAACGACTTTAAATTGCGATGTCCTTTTGACACTGTAAATTATGGTAAATGATGTAATGTTAGACTGTAACGACACAAGCCACAAAGTGGTGTGAGTAGGAAGATCCCCCAAGAAGATGAATTGCATACCTGAAAATCTAGAAGTGACAATATCCATTGCATCTCTCTGTGCCTGTGAAAGGAGTGTCAGCCACAGCATGGGACGTGTTCACTTGAGACAAGCACGCATGGGGTAAACACTTCGGAAATAACATGTGCTGCATGAGGACGCCTACGAGACTTAAGCATTATAGGTGCTTCTGACTCAGAGTTCTTCAGGGAGTGCAGGAATAGGATGAGGGGGAACGGTTTTCAGCTGAAAGAGGGAAGATTGAGATGAGATCTTAGGAAGAAATGTTTTGCTGTGATGGTGGAGAAGCCCTGGCCCAGGGTGCCCAGAGCAGTGGTGGCTGCCCCATCCCTGGAGGTGTTCCAGGCCAGGTTGGATGGGCCTTGGAGCCCCCTGATCCAGTGGGAGGTGTGGGACAGGATGGGCTTTGAGGTCTCTTCCAAGCCAAACCATTCCATGATTCTATGTTATAACAGACTTGGTGTGACTGTTTCAGGGTACAGCTCTGAAAACCAGAATCGTATCAAGTATTTCACAGGTTCGAACCAACACCTTGCACTTTGTCCAAACAGGAATTTCAGCTTATTTTAAGTTTGGGTTGTGTTACATTTTTGAATGTGCTGGGCTCCCCAGTTGAGATAAAATCAAATTCCCTAGTAGTTTGTGGTTTAGGTTCCCATCCCAAAATAGAATCTCGCCAGTGGTATAACAGCTGGAAATTTCAGTATTAAGTTCATATTCCAGCTTTTTGTCTTTAAAATGAAGTGAAATCAGATGGCAGGGTCTTGCTCAACCTAGACTAAAGTAACCGAAGACTGAAAATAATCTGTGCACAAATATGATGTATTTTGGAATTGTGACCATCTGTAGCAGTGTTCACCCTGGGTTTAAATAACTCTGAACAGCTGAAAACAAAAATTCTCTCAGGAATGAGCTGAATGTGAATTGATTTGAAATGGTAAACCTGAGAGGGAAGGATGATATCGTTAAGAGGGCTGCATCAAGGTATTTGTGGCTGTTCTTTTTTCTGCCAGAGGTTTCATGTCAAGTCGTAGGACGAGCTGAAATTTTTGCGGCCGTGTGATTTTTTTTCACCCCCTTTCCTTGCCCAAATATTGCAAGACTTCATCTCATAAGACTGAGTTCATGGATTCCCTTCGTACTTGGGAGAGGGAGATGAAGTCCTTCAGCCTCACTGGTTCTCCACCGTGACAGTGGTGGCAGTTTACTGCTGTTGTGGTCTAATGGCCCTGGACTTGCCATGGGACATGTGCTCACCTTGGTCTCCCATGGTGGTTGCCTTGTTCCTTTGGGGCTTGTCAGTCTGTGCTCATCGGATTTCACGAAACTCACTGTCCTGGTTGTGCGCATGGCTCAAGTGGTGGAGCCGGCAGCAAATGCTTGCCGGCCTGCTTCCCCCACAGATGTGTCTCGCTTTCCTTCCTCTGCCAAAGGTGTGCTCAGAAATGCTGTCCTTAAAACGATCCGGCAGATGAGTGAGTCTTCTGAGACGTTTCAAAGCCACTGTCCTGTGCAGCATGGTAGGGCTCTACAATATCCACATGGAATGTGTGTGCAAGTAGATGAGGAACAACGCAATATCTGTCCATGGGCACACTTGTGTGTGTGTGCGCTGGTGTGCAACATGCCGTGTACGCGCATGGGTTACAGAGAACCCATGGAGATTGCACAACCAGGAGCTCTGAAGTTAAGAAATGCTGCCAGAAGTGAGTGATTAGGAAATAAGCCGGGTACCGTTCCCATTTTCACATGCAGTGGTTAGCTCGGTCCCTGCTCTCCCGGCCCCTTGCTCTGTTGGGGACTCAGTGATGGTCGCAGTGGGAGGACGGACGACTCCTTGCCGATGTGGAGCAGGAGGTGCGATGGGATGGTGGTCTCTTCATGGCTTTAAAACTTCTGAGTTCTTATATCTTCTGTTCCATATGTGGCTCTGTTACCTTATCTACCATATGATGTTCAAAGTGCTCTGAAGGGTGAATTACTGGATTCCTGGTGGGCTTTTCTCTGGTGCTTATCTCTGTGATGGGCAACTGCTCCACAGATGTGACTCAGCCTTGCTGTGAGGGTGTTTTTTCCATTCTGGGGGCACTTAAACCTCAAGTTAAAACATCCATGGCCTGATTATTGGCTTCAGATTGTAAAATACTTTCTATTTTTTATAAAAAGTTTTCAGCTCTGAGTACTCCTCGCTTTTGCAGATGAGGCCCAAGCATCTTAGATGTTCAGGAAGACCTTGGGCTACACAGTCAGTGCACCCACAGTCGAGAAGCCTGTGGGCTTCCCTGCATCAGGCACCCGAGCCATGGGCTGTCCCATGTTGCAATTTCACCGGTGGAAATTGATAAGGTTGGAAGAGACCTCTTAAGCTCATCCAGTCCAGCCATCAGCCCAACCCCACTGGGCCTACTAAACCATGTCCCAAAGCGCTAAGGCTGTTTTTAGAGCCCCTCCAGGGATGGAGACCCCACCCCTGCCCTGGGCAGCCTCTGCCAGGGCTTCACCACTCTGTCAGTAAAGACATTTTTCCTAATACTCAATCTAAACCTCCCCTGGCACAACTTGAGGCCATTTCCTCTCATCCCATCACTTGTTACTTGGGAGAAGAGCCCAGCACAACCACAACCTCCTTTCAGGGAGCTGCAAAGAGCGATGAGGTCTCCCCTCAGCCTCCTTCAGGCTGAACAACCCCAGGTCCCTCAGCTGCTCTTCACCCCCTCCTCCCCTCTCGCTGCCAGCCCCAGCACCATGACAAATGAGGCAATGCCCCTGACATTAATCATCATTCAGAATTGGTGCTGGTGGCATTGCCTATAGTCTATCTTGATTTTTTTCTTCCTCCTTATCCACTTCTCATTTGTTAATAGTTATCCGAGACTGTACCTTTATTCCAAAGCTGCCGATGCAGCATACACAACCTCCTCAATAAGGCTTGAATTCTGAGTTTGGGGGCTCAGAATCAACAGCAGCAACTTCTCCTGACATTTTCCACTTAGAGCAGAGCCTTTCCAGTTCAAAGTACCAACCTTCTCTATGTGCTGTTCTCCCTACCCAATGGATTTGTCTCCTCACCCCCCTTTTACAGTAGCCTACGGCTGCCCATGAGTTGAACTACCCTTTTATTTCAAATGTCTCCCTTTCCAGAAGGGATCACAATCACATGGGCTGAGCAGGATTTTGCCATTAGTGGGGGGTTTTCCTGTAAGTGTTCCCTAGCAGGATGTGTTTCCTCTTGCATAAGCAGGCTGAAAACCCTCCGAAGCCACAGAAATACAGCTGTTGGATTCCTGAGACAGATAAACCCTTTATAAACAGGAAAATGGGCAAACTCATGGTAACTCTTGTGACACATCATGATGGGAGATCGGAAAGACGCGGAATGAAAAGTATCCCTGTGCAAGCACGCTGATGGCATCCTGCATTTCTACAGTCCTTTTAGCTGCTGACACAAAGGCCAGCGGCTGAGCTGTACAGCGGGCACAGACACTGGGAAATGAAGTTCAGCGTTTGGTAAAATTCAGCTGGAAGTCACTTGACATTTGGCTGGGGGAGGGGGGGGGAGGTAAAGAAGAGATGTGAGGGTTCTTTCCTTTGCCCCCACCAGGATGTGTAAGATGCTGTGTGTCACAGAGGGATCCAGGAGATCAGCGCAGTCGTAGATCTGTCAGCACTTCTATTGTAGTGGTCTTTGCAGGGTGTCGAATGCTTCTGTTTTAATTTTGCTGAGGGCTGTAACTCTGGCACCATTTAAACTTTCAGCTCCCAGTCGTGAAGTTTTAAATCCTCCAAATTTGTACTTTATAAAAACAAAGAGAAAATATTTCCTGTCTAGCAAGTGTATGGAGATCGTTCCAGCTCCTTAGCTAAGATTTAACAACGCAGACAATGATCTAATTAGGCTTCCTTTTTTAAAAGTCAGACTCCGAGTCCACTTCCTAAGAGTAAATCCCTAGCACAGCCCCGCTGACCATGCATGCAATTTCTTGCCTGCTCGGGTATTTCCAAAGTCACTTCCCAAGGGTCCCAGGTCACTTTTGTGTGTGTGACAGGGGCGGAATCAGCTTTTCCTTATGATGAATCATCTTGGATGTCGGTGTCTCGCTGGATAATCCTACAGGTTGCCCAGAGCAGCGGTGGCTGCCCCATCCCTGGAGGTGTTCCAGGCCAGGTTGGATGGGGCTTGGAGCCCCCTGATCCAGTGGGAGGTGTCCCTGCCCATGGCAGGGGGTGGCACTGGGTGGGCTTTGAGGTCCCTTCCAACCCAACCCATTCCGTGATTTTTACGTGTCCAACCTGGGAGCTCCTGCCTGCACCGCTGGCTCCTCGTGGCCCTGCACAGAGAACCTGTGGCAACCAAAGTCTGCTGTGGTTTTTTTGCAGATGGTGGAGGAGGGGACCCTTTGCGCTGCGGTATTGAGAAACAAATGAGGATGCCGCATGCTCCTCACGTATGAACTAGAGGCTGGGGTAGGCAGAAGATGACTTTTTTTGGTGCTCAGGATCAAGCTCACCCCGTTTTGTTTTTCACCTGCCGGCTTTCAGTGGTGCGCTCAAAGATCCCCACTCGCCGCTCTTTATAACCAGAGCCTGCGCCGCTCCTTCCCCCTCTTCTCTCTGGAGAGCAGCCAGATCAAAATGGCTGTGATCCAACGCCAAGAATCACTCCCTTTGCTATGGAAATGAGGGCTTGGAGGCTGCTCACCATGTGTTCATTAGAGAGTTCCTGCTAAGGATGGGGAGCTGTAGGTGGGGAAGAGGGCAGGGAAGGTGTGCTTGAGCAAATCCACTTGGAACAAATTGGGATATTTTTGGATGAATCTGATTTTTTCCATTTTTTTTTTTTAAAAAGTCCCTTATGGAACACCAAAAAAAATTACTTTAGGAGTAGCATTTCGCCATCGGATAAAGGGTGTTTCCTTTCCATTAGAGCAGAAAGGGTGGGAGACCTCCCAGTTTCTGATATTTGAGATAAGCACTTTTTTGTGGTGTTTTCTATCGATCAAGCGAAGGAAAGATACAATTATCCAAGCTATACATATAATCCTTCTTCTTAACTATCATATCCACATCCCTGGCATTAAAGCAGATGAAATTGCCAAACCCCTGGGTTTATGATATGTTGACACCAGGCAATTTGCTGCACGTTAACTCAGCAAGGGAAGTTTAAGCCTTCGCTTTTACCTTCTTCTAAACCATCAGATTTTAATCTTGATGCACAGCAGGATGGGAACATTGCCGGTGGGTGAACAGGCGTGAAAACTGGTTGGACACAACGCAGGGAGGACTTTTCTCTTCTCCTGGACGAGTTACACACCCGAGTAGGGGTTTGCCGCGAAAAGCCCTGCGAGGTGTGGTTTCAGGAGGAAAAGGGCTGAGCAGTTTGCAAGCTTCCTGCAGTGTTGCAGCACACTGGGCTTTGCAAGAACATCCCTGCTGCTTCGGGGTGGCCTGGTGTCACCTCGCGTGCTAGAGGTGGCTGGGAAGGAGGAGGAGATGCTGCTCTTGCACGGTGCTGGCTGCAGGACTTGGCAGAACCAAAGCCAGTGCAGAAGTCGGGACAGCAGCGCCCGAGTAGCGAACGGCTGGGAGGAGCCCTCTCGGGATGGAAATGTCTGACAGGTCGCTGAATGAGTCTGCAGAATAAATTAGTAACTGGGTGTGGAACTGCATTTTTTTATGATGTATCTTAATCGGGCCTCGGGCAGTTCGATAATACAGCGTTTATTGTCTTTTGGGGCTCTTTGAGTTGAAATTCACCTTTTCTCTGTGCATGATTCAGTAGGGCTCAGCTGGGTTTGTGCCCAGTGTGTGCCCAGGGAACGGTGGAGACCTGGATGGAGCCGGCGCTCCTGCCTCTTCCACCCTCCCTGCTGAGAACAGCCACGCGTGCATCCCTGGGGAGCCCACCCGGCCGCCTGTGCTGGCAGGACTCCCATCTCCGGGCACCATGGACCATCTGCTTCTGCACGGTGTCTCCCATCCATTTTGGATAACTTAGTCTCTTCCGTTTTGAAAACAAAACCAAACCTGCATTACAGTGGGGACAGAGCAGTTGTACTGCCCCCTTCCCCCTAAATGAGTGCACTTCCCTGCCAGGTGATTCATTATCCTTCCTGTGTGCGTAATGATTTGCTCCCAGTGTTTCATGGTCCCCATTGTAGGAAAGGTAGGATCTGCCCTCCGGCTTCAGCTCCTCCACCCGGCTGTAGAGCTGAGCGTGAGCTCTCAGGGTGCTGCTGTGCATTATGAGTTTAAGAACTGGATTTTGCACTCCTACCTGCTGGCTCCAGTTGGGGAGCAGCTCCTGGTTTATGACTTCCCATCGCACGGGGCGTGCTCGGCATGGAGCAGGCCTTTTGTTTGTGCTGTAGGTGAAAGAGTTGGCAGAAAACGCGTTATGCGATTCTGTTAACTGATATTAAGTACAGAGGAAGCCTAAGTTCCTCTATAATGTGACAGTAATTAGCAATAATTTACATATAGCTTCTTTTCACGTGGACATGTGAAACACTCTAAGTGTTCATGTAATTTTGCATTTGAGAACTACACCTGTTTTTTTTCTTAAATTGAACGAGTTCTTGAAATGACAGCGTTAATTTGGGAGATTGAACAGCCCATTAATACAGAAATGGTACTTCCAAGAAATGCTGTGGGGAAAACCCACCAGGGCTGAAAATCAATGAAGAGCCCTTCTCACCTGTGGCAGCAGCTCTAGGGAGTTGAGGTGGCCAAAAGCCATCGCCAGCAGCTTATGCTGGCTGAAAGGGGTTGGTGGCCTCCACCTCACACTGGCAAACAGGTGTCCCCATTAAAAAAAATCATCCTGTAATGGTGTCCGCAACAGCCCTGTAACAGCTCTGCTGTTGCCCTCACACTGGGGACACCGATGGCAATGCACCCTTGGCAGCAACTGCCCAGACTGGAGATAGAGCCATGGTGGCGATGCCCAGTGCCAGTTCCCAAGTGCTTCAGCTGGACGTGTTTAGGGAGAGCTGATGGAAAAGAAAAACTCTGGTTATTTTTCCTTATCTATGCCGAAACGGGAGCGTTTCGCTCCAGAGCTGTCTGTTATGTTAATGTTACATTTTTCTCCTCTCCAAACGTATTCCGTGACTGCTTCCTTCTCAGCTCTGATGAGTGCTTTCCTCTCGTTATTCAGCTTTTTGCTGCTGTTAATTTTCTGTTTAACCTCCGAGACTACAAAACAGCCATCATGCTAAAGTCTCTTTTCTGCTGTGCTTTCATGCAAAGCCTTTGCGGTTCGACAGCCGTACACCCTTTTATCACTTTTCCTGCAGACAGCCTGTGCGGAGGGAGTTGTGCTTGGAGGCTCTCACTCCACAGCATCAGGCTGGTGGGTCTGGAGCAAGAAGCTTCATGAAGCCAAGCAGTTTTTCCCAGCCTCTGCAAGTGTTTGGGGACCTACTGGGAGGCAGGACAGGAGGTGGACCCTGCTTATTTTTATTTTTTCTATATTTTTTTGCGTTCCCTAGGGAGCAAGGCAGAAATATTTTTCTCATATGTAAAAGCAAGATGCTATATGGAGGCTCCTCGTTCTCCTGCAAGCCTTGACTGAGGGAGAAACATCTTCTATCGTAGACTCATAGAATGGTTTGGGTTGGAAGGGACCACAAAAGCCATCTAGTCCAACTCCCCCTGCAGAGAGCTGGGACGTCAACTGGATCAGGTTGCTCAGAGTCCCATCCAACCTGACCTTGAATGTTTCCAGGGATGGGGCATCTCCCACCTCTCTGGACAACCTGTGCCAGTGCCTCCCCACCCTCAGCATAAAAAATTTCTTCCTGATACCTAGTCTAAACCTCTCCTCTTTTAGTTTAAAACCATCACCCCTTGTCCTATCACTACAGACTCTGCTAAAAATGTTTTCCCTATCTTTCTTAAGCTTCCTTTCGGCATTGAAAGGCTGCAATAAGGTTTCCTTGGAGCCTTCTCTTCTCCAAGCTGAACAACCCCAACTCTCTCAGCCTCTCTTCATAAGGGAGGTGCTCCAGGCCTTTGATCATTTTTGTGTCCCTCCTGTGGACCCTCTCCAACAGGTCCACGTCCCTCCTGTACTGAGGGCTCCGGAGCTGGACACGGGGCTCCAGGTGTGGGCTCGCCGGGAGCAGCGTCCTACTGGCCGCGCTTCTTTTGATGCAGCCCAGGATATGGCTGGCATCTTCCACATGGGGAAATTCCTTTCCAGATGTGAGGGCTCCACAGGTTGCGTACACAGAGGGCAGTACAGTTGCCCACTTCCAGGGTTGGTGTTTGCGTGTAGTGTTGTGCTCGTGTCTTCTTCCAGGGCTCGGATGCTGGAATTTTCCACCCCAGTCCCTTTCCCTCTATTTTAACTCGCGCTTTCTTGAAAATGATTTTTCTCAAGAGAAGGAAAAGTGCTACAGACACACTAAGTTAATTGGAGTCATTAGGTTGTTTCCATTACTCCTTTCTGCCTAGGAAACCAATTTTATTATTTTTTAGTGTGATTTTGGAGTTAGAAGAAAGAAATGGGAGCCAGCGAACATGTGGAACCACTTCACAGGAACACTGGATTTTGAGAGCTCGCATTTTTATTTACATCTTCTGGACCCTGTCTGACTTGAAAGTAAACAAGTTCAATCCAAGACCAGATTTATCCCTGAAAATATGTGGAGACTTGTCTAAAAACTGCCTTTAGGATTAGAAACTTCCTTTACTTTACATTTACAATGGGAAAACTGATGCTTAACCGGCAAATTCCTTCCGTACAACACCCTTGGAAGTGCAGATCAGTTGTGTTTGGTACAAAGCACCGTGACACTTTATTTAGAATAAAGAGAAAAAAAAAAAAAGGCAAACTGGCTGACAACTCAGGAGGTCTAAAGCGAAGTGGCGGAATAGTGGGTGAAACTGTGTTTCTGCAGGGTGATGGTGCAGATGAGAGGGTCCCATGGAGCCCCTGGGCTGCCAGGATGTCCCTGCACCTGTAATTGATCTTTCTTCTCTCTACATTCCTCTTCTCCACAGACACAATGAGGCGAGTGGTACGACAGAGCAAATTTCGGCACGTCTTTGGCCAAGCGGTGAAAAACGACCAGTGTTACGACGACATCCGCGTGTCCCGCGTGACTTGGGATAGCTCCTTTTGCGCAGTAAACCCCCGATTCGTTGCAATCATTGTAGATGCCAGCGGTGGCGGAGCCTTCCTGGTGCTGCCTCTGCACAAGGTAAGTGCTCTTTGGGAGTTTCTCGCTCTTACCTGCTCAGCTCTGTTGTCATTTTGGCACTCGGTTATGAGTAACGCGCAGGCTGGGGAGCCTGGGCTGTGTTGTGACAAAAGCTGCTTGGCAGCGCCGTGTGAATCCATTTAATGCCTCTGTAATCAGTGTGATGCTTCCTGTACATTAAACACACTAAATAAGTGGTTTGCTGGACTAATCTGAGCCAGTTGTTTATGGCAGAAGTTTCTACATAACCCTAATGAAGCCTCTCTGTTGATGATAGCAGTGGTCAGGATTTTGCAGCGGTCAGGTTTTTCCACTGTTAGGGTGCAGCTTTTGGAGCTCGGTGAACATCACTTCCTTCAGGAACGCTCCTGAGCCAAACTTCTCCTGGCAGCTCAGGAGCAGATGGATGCAAAGGAGCGAGCTGGCTCCAAGGAGGACATTTCCATAGGTCTCGTGGCCCTGGCATCCCACCTGGGCTAGGCTGCTGCCAGCCCCTTCTTTATAGGCAAGAATAACCTCAATAAGAAAACAGCTCCTCCAGGTCCCTTCGCAGCGGTCCTTGCAGTTCCCCCAGATCACAGCCTGTCTGGGCATTACTGCAGTTCAGGCAGATCTTCTTATCCCCTAGTACCTCCCATACAGTGGAGAGGGGGCTTCATTCCATCCTGGGCAGGGAAGACACCCCTTATGTTCTCTATTGTGCAACGTGCTAAGTCTCCAATTAATAATCTTTAATCTTCCAGTGAGCCTATATATACACTTGATTTATTTCCCTTATACTTTGAATTTACTTGCAGAACCCCGGGGTGTGCTTTGCAGCACACACACAAGAGTTAGGTTCCTCTCCACCAGCTGTGAGAACGGATGGATCAAAGGTTTGGAGGGCAGCTGAAAAGCTGGGTACAGGAGCCTTCCTGGCAGTCCCTCACAGTGCTGTGGCATAAAAGCACACAAATCACAGAAAGGTCTGGGTTGGAAGGAACCATGAAGCTTACTGAGTCCAACCTCCTTGCAGAAGCAGGGACACCTTCCACTGGATCAGGCTGCTCAGAGCCCCTTTCAGCCTGACCTTGAATGTTTCCAGAGATGGGGCATCTCCCACCTCTCTGGGCAGAGCAGAGGGACAGAATCACGAGGAGCAGTGCCTCAGACAGAAGTAAATTCCCATTGCCTCCCCTGATACTGCATGGAAAAAATGGCAGAGCTTCTTTCTTCCACCCTTGGTGGAGAGTGATGCTCTCATCTCCATTTTTGATGTTCAACTAGCAAATTCTTTTTCTAGAACATTAATTATTTTCTTCGTGACCCTCTACTTCTCTTAACTACACACTTAAAATGTCCTCAGGCTGTCATCAGCCCTGTTCTTTTTCCTCGCTCTGTTTGCAGATCTGCCCTGTTTATAAATAGGAATAGTGACCAGAATTGAACACAGCATCCCACACGATGATGTGCTACTGAAGCAAAGGCAGCGAGTTCTGGCCGATGCCGAGCCCCTACCCTCCTTAAATAGCTCTCCACCTCCATTTTGCTCATCTTATGAACAGCCTTTCTTTGCAGGCATTCCGGTTTGTGCTCATCCCTGGGCCACGTGCCCTGCTCTTGCCCAAGCCACGCGCGGTGGCACACATCTCGGTTAGAAATCCCTTGCTCAACACAGTGCGCAGTGTTGCATCATGGCACAATCAAATGCCGGTGGCAGAGGATGTGGACCCTGCTTTTTCTCTTGCTTCCCAATGTTTTTCTCTCCCGTGGCAGAAACTCTTACTAATTCTGAGTGCATTCCTTCTGCATTTTTAAGCGATATCTTATGGTTGGGGTTTTTTAATGTACATTTATTTATTCTTCCATCCTCCTCTACTTGCCATTCCCTTTGTGCCCTCGGCGATGTTCGTCTCCTGTCTTACACAGCTACTTAATTAATATTCAGATATGACGAGGTTTCCTGTGAAGCTGGAGGAGCTCCATTCCTGAACCCCCAAGCCTGACCCTCTCTTTTGCAATGCAGCGCGTTGCTGCCTTAGCTCTCACCAGTTCCTGTGTTCCTCATTTATTTTTATAGCCCTGGCTGATGAAATTGTTCCCTCAGTTCCTTCAGCACCCGAACATTTTGAGCCCCTGGAGCAGATGAATTCACTCAGCCCCCACTGCCAGATCCTCCTTGTTGTATTCAGGGGGTGGCAAAAGGGTCAATTTTAAACTATGGCTTTGGAATGGTGTTAAAATTGAGCCCTAACCACACACTTGCTGCTGTTGGAGCCTTCCGGAATCCGCAGGGAACATGTCTTTTCTGATAACTTAATGGCATTGTGACTGCTGGAGCGCGGCGCTGAGGGGGTCACTGTGAATTCCTGCTGGTGTGGCTTGGCCTGCAGGAGTCACTGCTTCCCAATGATGCCAGAAAGGGAGTTTTTCCTCCTTTTAATGCCTTTTTCATCATTTTTATTGCGTTTCCCCTCATTTTAAATGCCCCTTCCCTCCTTTTTTATTCCTTTTGCCTTTCCAGTTTTCCGGAATACTGTGTTCTATTGTAGCGGTGGCTTTTTGCTGCCAGGCAGGCAGTTCCCAGCCCCGGGTAGGGACCCAGGGTGGGTGGCAGGGGGTGATTTGGGGGCAGGATGCGCCCTGGCACCCCGCGCCCCTGTGAGGGGGAGGAGGGAGCGGCCCCGCCCCTCGCGGCCCCGCGCGCGCGTGCGCGCACCCGCTCCCTCCGCAGCGGCACTGCGGCGGCCGCGGCTTTTTACCATATATGGTCATGGCAGCGCTCGCGGCCGCCGGCCGCCGGCGCGCTGATTGGCGGGGGCGGGGGCGCGGCGCGGCAAGTGCGCCGCCGTTAACCCCTGCGCTGCCGCCGCACCGCGCTGCCGCCGCCCCGCGCGCCCCGACCAACACCCTGAGGAGGCAGGGGGAGGCGGTGCGGAGGGCCCCCCCCCCCCCGGTAGCCCCAGGGTGGGGGTGTGCGGGGAGCCAGGGGGCTGCATCCTCCCTGCATCGCCGCATCCTCCCCGCATCGCCGCATCCTCCATCCCCCTTGGCTCCCGCATCGCCCTGCATCCTCCATGCCCGCATCCTCCATGCCCTGCGGCTCCCCACGTTCTCCGTGTCCATTTGATACAAAAAGTAATTACTATTACAGAAAGTAGAATATTTTGATTTAAGCTTGGCTCCCCGCATCCTCCATCGCCCGGGACTCCCTGCATTCTCCATCCCCCAGCGCTCCCCGCATCCTCCAGAGCTCCCTGCATCCTCCATTCCCCGGGGCTCCCCGCATCCTCAGGAGCTCCCTGCATCCTCCATCCCCCAGAGCTCCCTGCATCCTCCATCTCCCGGGGCTCCCCGCATCCCCTAGAGCTCCCCGCATCCTCCAGAGCTCCCTGCATCCTCTGGAGCTCCCCGCATCCTCCATAGCTCCCCGCATCCTCCATCCCCTGGGGCTCCCCGCATCCTCCAGAGCTCCCCGCATCCTCCATCCCCTGGGGCTCCCCGCATCCTCTGGAGCTCCCCGCATCCTCCAGAGCTCCCCGCATCCTCCATCCCCCAGAGCTCCCACATCCCCGACCCCGCAGGGCTCTCCACAGAGCGTGGTGCAGAGCCGCAGCCGGGGCTGGTGGAGCCTCGCTGGGTTTGCTGGCTGTGGAAACGCTTTGTCTGAACTTCCTGTTTTCTTGCATGCACATGTGCAGGGGCTGTGCCAGGAACTCGCCATTCCCATGCTCCAGCGAGAGCCACAGCCACTGAGTTGCTGGAAATTGCAGTTCCCACAGCTTGATTGGGCAACAGAGAGGTGGCCTCTGTTGGAATGAGGTGCTGGGGGAAGGGACTTGCAGGTGCCTTGGGTTTAGCACAGGGTTCGGATGCTCCATCACAGCAGAGCTGGGTACAATTTCCATTTTCCCTCTTCGGAAAATCTTTGCAGTTTGTATCTGCAGAGAAAAAAGCTGCTGTAAATGGTTCCTTTTTTATAGAATCCGAAGGTTGGAAGAGACCTCTGGGATCATTGAGTCCAACCGTGCCTGTCTCCCCACTAAACCCTGTCCCTAAGGAACTCATCTACCTGTTTTTTAAACACCTCCAGTGATGGTGACTCCACCCCCTCCCTGGGCAGCTGTGCCAATCCCTGACCACCCTCTCAGTGAAGAGATTCTTCCTGATGTCCAGTCTAAACCTCCACTGGCACAACTTGTGCCCATTTCCTCTTGTCCTATCGCTGTCACCTGCAGGAAGAGCCCACACCCACCCCGTCACAGCCTCCTTCCAGGCAGCTGTAGACAGATTTTCAGTTTGTCTAGAAAGATGCCTTCAGCTGGGAGGTGTGTTGGGTAAAGCTGTTAGGTTTCTTCGGTCCCCTTTGGATATACCTTTTTATTAGAGTTCCCACCCGTGTGCCTGACTCCTCACTGCGCTCCCTTTGTGCGGGCAGCGTTGCTGTGGAAGCTGTGGTCAGGTGAGAGCCCTGAGCAGCAATTAGCACGTGGGTGAGGTTGTGCACACCTCGGGAATGATCTTCTCCAAGGAATATGTTGTTGTGCAGGTGACGTGCCTTGGTGTTCAACCACGGCATATGGAACCTGTTCAATCAGCTGTTCCGGATCCTCGTTCTTGCAGGAAGGACTCAAGAATAAAAGAAAAAAAAAAAATAAAATCATCCTTTTTGGAACTGGGTGCAAAACAAAATCAAGGACTCCTGTTGTGATGGGTTCAGTGAGCCCTTCCAGCTATTTTAGGTGGAGTGTGGATGGAAGGATAGGATTTAAACTGAGTTACTGTCGTCTTGACGTAGGCTGCTGGGGAGCCCCTGTCAGTGCTAGAGCTGCAGGTCTTTTTCATAGCGGCGTCTCTAGGAGAGAAGTTTGTGTGAGGTTGAAGATCACGAAGGGAGGTTTTTCCCCTGAGTTTTAGTCAAATTTCCATGCAGCTCCAAGTACTTTTTTTACACTGGGCAGAAGAGATTAAAATTCAAGACAGCTCTGCAACGGCTGAATAAAAAAGCAAAATACAGGTGATTTTTAAACCTTTAAGTTATCTTGTGACCAGTGGAACTGCTAAAACCCAATTTCTTGCAGGTTTTTCCTACATCCAGTCTGCATGGAGCAAATGTTCCCCAGCTTCTTGACGCATCTTTTCTCTCTTGGCCCGTCAGCAAGCGCCTCCAGCCCAGCTGGGATGCCGGTGCGGCTCAGGAGGGACGTGGGCTTGAGTTACACCTGCACCTTCCTTAGCAGGGCACTCATTTGGATTTCTTTTATTTCAGCTTGTATTTTTCTCTACAGCTGATTTTAAAGAAGAGGTTTCTGTATCTCACTGTCCGTTTAATCCTGGTGGACCATAAGCTTCTGGTGTTGCAGGGAGGAAAGGGCAGGCAGCGTGGCCAATAAATGTCATTTTCCTAGGAAAGCAAGCAGCAAGTGCTGTCCCTTATCTTATTGTCAACCAATGGTTTGTGCAAATATTGCTGCAGTTTTAAGGCCTTGTCCAGTAATGAAAATGGAAGTTGTGCTTGATAGTTTTGTCTTGCAAGAAGGTACGAAAGAGAGATTGTTCTGCTTGGAGAGCACTTGGTGTGATCCCTGTCTGCCTTAGAGTGAAAGGAGCCGAGCGAGTCCTCGTGAGTCGCATGCTTGTCCAATAATGAGATGAAAAATAATATTGCTCTGCCAGCAGCATGAATTCCTGAGTTAAAATCATTATAAGGACGGACCTTATAGTGACCTCCCCGTACTGAAAGGGGCTCTGGATCAGGGGGGGCAGAGATAGGATGAGGGGAATGGTTTTCAGCTGAAAGAGGGGAGACTGAGATGAGATCCTGGGGAGAAATGTTTTGCTGTGAGGGTGGGGAGGCCCTGGCCCAGGTTGCCCAGAGCAGTGGTGGCTGCCCCATCCCTGGAGGTGTTCCAGGCCAGGTTGGATGGGGCTTGGAGCCCCCTGATCCAGTGGGAGGTGTCCCTGCCCATGGCAGGGGGTGGCACTGGGTGGGCTTTGAGGTCCCTTCCAACCCAACCCATTCCATGATTTTTCCAGTGTAAAGCATCCTGCAGTTGCAACCAGCTCTTTCCTCGCGATTCTCTGGTCTGCTGCAAGCGCCCAGCGTGACCCACGAGATCCCCCATCTCTGCAGCTCCTCTGCCACCAGTGTGAGATGATTTTCACCGCTGCTGCCCACGCGCCTGAGACCCTCCAAACCCTGCTTTGAGCTGTGATCCCAAACCTGCTGGGGCCGCGTGGTGCTGTGTGTTTTAAAGCCCTGCTCTTGCTGCTCTGTTGGCTTTGTGCAGGATTCCTGTCTGTCACCACGGTTTTCTTCCCTCCTCTTTGTGCCTCCGTTTAGGTCTGGGCACTTTGTAACAAGGACCTTTGTCTCCATTCTGTAGGAGCCTGTAATGCCTGCTGGAACGTCGCAGCCCTGCAGCTGTCGAGGTGATAAAACGAGAGCAGGAGCACTGCTCAGGAATATTTGGAGGGCACAGGCAGTGTTCAGAGTGGTGCAGTTTGAAAGCAGAATGTAGTTATGAATGCCTGAAAGTTTCTTATTGCGTGGCATTACAGCAGACCTTTTGGGAGGGACACTTTTCATAATCTCCTGAATTAGTTCTGGATGCTTTGATGGGTTTGCGGGGTGACTAATGGCTGTTGGTCATGGTCACGAGAGAGCAAAGCACTTGTGTTGCATCTCCTGCTGCCGTGGCTGCTCCCAGCTGCTTCCAGCACGACCGGCTGCTGCCACCAGAGGTGGAGGCTTGGTGGCCAGATTGAACTTCAAATCTTTAATACTTAAAACACACAATTTAGCTAAGGAAAAAGGGATCTGTTTTTTTGAACAGAGAAAAGGTACTGGTTGAGTTGTGTTCCAGACCTTGCAGTTGCGACCTGATTTCCTTCCTCAAACTTAAAGCGAGGAGGAGAGGGCGGATTTGCTGTTGCTTGTGCAACTTGATGCCACTTCCCTATTTTCAATGGTGATTTTAATGAGCGCAGCAGTGGGGTGGGGGAAGCAGCTGTTCTCTGGGATATTTTTACCATAATCCATGAGCTCTTTCCTTGTAACCAGTTGCCCTGTTCTGGCAGAGAAGCCATCGTAAGACAGTGCATCAAGTGTTTAGGAACAGTTTACCTGTGATGCTTATCTGTCCCTTCTGGATTTAATAACAGTTTTTCTTCTCATCTGTCATTTTTCTTGCATTTCACTTCAGTTCTGGAGTCCTCAGCACAGGAAGGACCTGGATCTGTTAGAGAGAGTCCAGAGGAGGCCACGGAGATGATCCGAGGGCTGGAGCACCTCCTGTATGAGGCCAGGCTGAGAGAGTTGGGGTTGTTCAGCCTGGAGAAGAGAAGGCTCTGGGGGGACCTTAGAGCAGCTTCCAGTGCTGAAAGGGCTCCAGGAAAGCTGGGGAGGGGCTCTGGATCAGGGAGGGCAGGGATGGGATGGGATGGGGGGAATGGGTTTCAGCTGAAAGAGGGGAGACTGAGATGAAATACTAGGAAGAATTCTTTTACTGAGGGTGGTGAGGGACTGTCCCAGGGTGCCCAGAGCAGTGGTGGCTGCCCCATCCCTGCAGGTGTTCCAGGCCAGGTTGGATGGGGCTTGGAGTTCCCTGACCCAGTGGGAGAGGTCCCTGCCCATGGCAGGGGGTGGCACTCGATGTCCCTTCCAACCCAAACCTTTTCTTCTGATCTGGGATGCATGAAAGCACAAAATGAATCCATTTGTTAAAGTCAGCTTCCCACTTGTTGAAGGGTTTGAATATTGAGTGTTCTAGTCAATGCCATCCGGCATATTGGGAGTAATCCTCAAATTCACCGGTTTGGGATAACTTTTTATGAAACACAACTGAATTTCTAAAGTTGTTACTGTGATGTGTTGCTCAACCGGACTCCTAATGGATTATGAGAAGGATTTAATTTCTTGAAGTCGTACTGAGTTAATTTTAAGCTGTGTGTCAGCACTTGAGATTTATTTTAAATCCTTAACTAATTAAAAGATTACGTTTTTAAAATAAATAAGGAAATCCCCAAACCTGACAGTGCTACAGAAGTGTCAAAAAGCACCCATTTGGCAGTAAAGTCGCAAACTTTGCGGAGGTCTTGTGGCAGAGGCGTCGCTTTAAAAAGGCATTGTGTTTAGAAATGTGAAATTTGGTAATTTTACAGGCTGGTAGTGTTTTTATTACCCTTATTGCAGGCTTCCTGGTCTTTCCCTTTTGGCAAAGCCCCCTGAATATTGGGTTTAAAGCTCTCCTACGCACAGCTAATCCCACGTGATGCTGGGAATAGGGGTCCCCAGCTCCGGAGAGGGGAGCGCTGCCGGGAGGAAGAAGCCTGTGGTGCGTAGCCTGTGCAAAAGGTATTTTCAAACCTGGCTTAGAAAGGTGGTAAAGCAACTCATTTGAGTTAAACCCAGCTCATTTCTTACCCAGCTGGATGGTTGAGGGGAAAGGGGTGTTGGGCCGGAGCCTGGCTTGGTGATGTGGGTTGGTGTCCTTTGACACCCCCATCCCCTTTGAAGGGTCTTGCTTTCAAATATGAAGTGTTTTTAAAGAGGAGCAGATGAAGTGCATTTAGAAGCTTCCCGAGGAGAGGTCTTGCTCTTTGTTCTGTGTTCAGGAAAAGCCCTGTGGTTTCCTCTGCCCTGCGAGGATGGGTTTGTGTCTCTGACCGCAAGCCGGCAGCTTCTCTGAAAGAGGCTGGACTTCTCCTGCGCAAACTGCAACCTCGAGCAGTTGCTGCAGCCTTTTACAGTCACCCATTCCACCCCCCTACACCCTTCTTTTTTGCCACTTTGCTGTTTTAACACTACTCTTTGAGCAGCTGAGTCGACGCTCCCCTGCGGTAGCGCCGTGCCCAAGCGCGGATGTGGATGCTGCTGGGCATCCCCCAGCACCGCCTTGCTCTGCCAGGCCCTGAGGAGCTGTTGTGTTTGTAGGCAGTGTGATATCTCCTCTTCTTTGTACTCTGCCTGCTTGCTTTTGTCATTTTTTTGTGAATAAATATGCTTCAAGTTCCTGCATCTCCCGCAGTGCTTCCAAATAGCATCTCGTCGTCCCCATCCGTACTCCATTCTCTTGTCAGAAATGGGGTCTGTGTGTCACTGGCCACACCCAGGCAGGAAAAGGGTGCACTTTTACAGATGTTGCTAACCTGTCACACGGTGCAGAGAGATTTCTGCTCAGTTTGGTTTAACTTCCCCTTTGTGCATCTGCAATTTCCTCTTCATCCAGATGGCTCTGGCCACAGAAATGTGTGATGTCCCCGTCCAGAGCAGCCACCTCTGTGCATCCATCGCAAGTTCCTCAGCTTGGCGACAAGACTGAGCTTTATTTTAGCGTGGGGACAAGACTGAGCTTTATTTCAGCTTGAGGACAAGACTGAGCTTTGCTCCAGTTTGTTGCTTCACCTGTCAAGGGCTGGGGACTCGCTCCCCCGTGGGAGCTGGAAGCCCATGGCTGCGCAGGTCCCTTCTCCTTTCAGATACGAGGAGCTTCCTCTTGCCACCGGTCCACGCGGAGCCTCCATGGTCTCCTTCTCCCTGCTCTCCGAGCGCTGGCGTTTAGCGAGCTAATGGAGGTACAAGATAGCTGATTTAAAAAATGAGCTCTGTTTTAGGTGATCAAAAGCAGGCGGTGGGGTTGCTGGTCCCTGCGGTCAGCTCGCTGCCACAGGCACTTGGCTGCTGCTGCTCCTGCTGCTCAGGTTCATCCTGATCAAAACTGAAAGGTGAAGTTTGGGCTTTAATTTGGTCAAATTGAATTTTATTTTTTTTTTTTCCCTTCCTTGCAGTAATAAATTACTGGAAAAAACCCTAAACTAAAGTGACAAGCGCTCGTGCAGCCTGCAAATCATAACCACGGGCTCCTCGTAGAGGATTGCTCGCAGTGCTGCTTGGGAGCAGGAACTCACTGACATCGTGCAGTATTAATCTTATTTTTTCTTTCAGTTTAGGCCGATATTTGTATTTAGCCTGTAATATGACTGCTGCGATACCTTCGTGTGCATATGCTCTGCCTGGTTCTTTTTTAATTAGGTAAATTAAAATGGATGAACTATACGTGTCAGTTGAGTGCATTAATTTTTTAAATCCTATTTCACATTATGGCATCCAAGAAGGATTACCCAGGCTTTAATTTCTGAATGTCTGGTTTACGGCTTGTCATCTACAGCACTTTCACTTTTAATAATTCCAAAAGCGTTTGAATTACTGAGATGATCTTTTCTTGAAGACTAAATTCGGCCACTTAAGAAATAGTAATTGTTTTTGTAACGTACTCTGCTTGGATCTCTGTCTTATTTTGTTCTTACAAGAGGTCTCAGGTCAGTGGCCTTCAGGAGCCCAGTATCCAGCATTATTCTCATCCTTTCTACGGAAGACAGCGTTGAATGGGAACAACCTTCCGCGTGGAGCTGGGTTGGAGGCGTATTTTAAGGGCTGTAACCTCTGAGCTCGGGGAGTGTTATCACCAAATGGCAGGAGTGAAATGCCAGCCATTTCTTCTGCATGTTTAACCACGAGAGAAGAAAAAACGACCTCTTCCCAGACCTCTCCCTGCTGTCTGTCTTCTCCCATCACTCGTGAAAAGGCCATCGTGGCATTACCTGGAAGAAAAAACCTGTGTTCTGGCCCTGGAAATGCAGGAGTCTTCTGCTCGCCCTGCCACTACTGCTGTGTGTCTTCAGTGTTTCAAACACTGCTTTCTGTGTGTGCCGACTTGACCAGGAGAGAGAACAATGATTAGCTGGGGTGATTTTAATTTCCTTTCACGCTGAGGGAGCTGGGGAATTGGGTGCATCGGCAGCTTGGTGGGGTCAGGTGCATCAGGATGTTAAGCAGCTCCGTCAGCAAAATGTAGACCCAGTTGGCAAAGTCAGTGTCTTTGCAACAACTGTGTTGGCATCACTGGATTTGTCTCAGTTCAACTGGAACATCTCCTTAGCTGCTTTTCTTAGGACACGTATCCGCGTAGCGAGCTTGACTTTGGCAGCGTGCTGGTGGCCTTGGTCCTCCGGCCACGGGGAGGCAGGTGCAGATCAGGGCTGGGTGGCTGTGGCTGTGGCAGTCTGTCTCGGCAGTATTTATTTCTGAAAACTGTGCCCTAAAACCCTTCCATGTAAGCAAAATACTTCTGTGAGGAAAACAAGCAGACTCGGTCAATTCAATGTCCAGCAACACCCTTTAATTAACATTTTCGCTGGGTTATCTTTAGCTGTCGTTGGCCGCCGCTGTGAAGCACAGACAGAACCAGAGCTTCGCTGTGTGCGCAGAAGCCTCTTCCCAAAGCATTGGGGTTGGACAAAGGGGGGGCGTAGCAGCAAATGCTGGGATATGGGCAGCAGAGCATCCCTGCACCTGAGGGGGAGCAAAGCCCTGCTCTGCTGGACCTCCGCGTCCTTGTCTTGCACCACCAGGAGTTTGCAGCTATTCGGTGCTGGAGAAGAGTCTCTGGGTCGTTTCTTTTGCTGATACAGGAGATGATTCAAATTTCATGGAATTGTGAATGCTGGAAGAGTTAACGGAGAATTAAGAAGCCTCTTCCTCCGCTCTGTGAGGTGTGCTCAGTGCTGTCTGGGTATCACAGCTCTCCTTGTTTTCTCCCTTCAGACAGGCAGAATTGACAAGTCCTACCCGACAGTGTGTGGCCACACGGGACCAGTGCTGGACATAGACTGGTGTCCTCATAATGACCAGGTCATCGCCAGTGGCTCCGAGGACTGCACCGTCATGGTAAGTGGATTTAATTTCTCTTACATTTGCTTCATGCTCAAAATGCTGCTGGAAACGACACTTGTATTTCTAAAGAGATCCCCTGTGCTGATGCCGAGGGCAGAGTCCTTGCTGATGTGAGAGTGGTGATGGGCAACCTGCGGATCAGGGTTGGTCTCAGCTTAGGAAATGGTGCTATCTTGGCTGCAGGACCTGAAAATTGAAGCAAAAATAGAGCAAGCTTTATTACCTGTGTAACAGCAGAATCCAGACTCGCAACTGGCGCATTCTTCTCATCTTACGTTGGAGAATGTGCAGCCTCGGACTTTTGAGAGGAATGTCTTCAGCACTGAGGTGGTGCTTTGAGTAACAGACTTGGCCCGTGTCTTCGTGGCTTTGTATTCAGTTGCTTTTCCATTTTTCCTTCCCCCGGAGATTTGTCTGATGGTTGGGAAGAGGAAAGAGAAGAAAGAGTGCCGGTCAGTGGTGGTGCGTTTTGGTTTGTAGTGCATTGCAGAAGGCCGGGATGGTTCCTTATCTCAAATATCCCAATGGATGTAGTGATGCGTGTTGGGAAGAGGTGGGAGTTGGAGGGGAACGAGCCCAGGAGATTTCAGGATTGCTTCAGCCCTTGACACGTTAATTTTTTCCAATATCTACAGGTTGTAAATAGATGGCTTTTTTTAATTAATAAATAAAAAAATAATCCAAATTCTGCACCTGCCAACCTTGGTCCTGCGACCTATTTTACCTCAGTCAGAGCCCACTGAACAATAGCCGACCTCGCTCTGTGATGGATGTGGAATCCCGTGTATGCAAACACAGCAGAATAAGAGAAAGAAAATCCTTGTGAGATGAAATAATGCCAAATAACTTCAGTGATCTTTGGCCATATTTAGAAATGCTGTAGGCTGAATGTTATATTGAAATCTTATTATAGATCATGTCAGATAAATTCCTTTGCTTCTGTTCATCGTTAAAATGTTTGGGAGGGGATTCATCCCAAGAGGCTTATCTTGGGACAGCTCTTGCCTGTGATCTCTCAGTCTTGGAAGCTGAAGCATGTTAACAAATGGGCTATATTTAATATTAAACAAAACAACAAGCTTCTGTGTTTTAAATGTTGGCTACTGGGCCAGAACTGAGCTTTGCAGGATGCAGGAATGGGTCCAGCAGGGTTGCGAGTCGGAAGGAACGGTTTCCGAAGTGTGAATATCGGCAGAAGCGAGAGTCCATGGCTGCCTTCTTGGGGGCAACATAAGTCTCTAATCCAAGTGCAACGAGGAGTATGTTGTGAGGCTGCAGAGGCTTCGAATTATGTAGAAAACCCAACAGTGTTCAATTACAAGTTGTCCAAATGCTCCTAATGGAGCCACAGACTGTCTGCGAGACTGTCTACAACGGCACAGGCGAGCTCCGTGGGGCATGGGATTGTGGTGGGTTGTCTGCTCGGCGGTGGCGGCTCGTCCGCCCGCACTGGAGCAGGAGGCTCCATCCCTAGAGGCAGCGCTCATGCGGACAGACAACGCGGTGTAGCTGACTGCGGGTTTGCTCACTCGTGTTCGTGTCTGGTACCTGTTGATGTGACTGGGTCTGGGAAGGTGGAATAAGAGGCTCCTTGCTGCGCCTGAAGGAACAAGCACAGCGACTCATAATTTGGCAGGTGTTGGGTGCATGTTAGACAGAGGTGTAAAATGCAGTGAAGCTGAGAGCCAACAGTAGCGATGGGGGATAGGTCACCATCTTCATCACCTTCATCCTTACATCTTCAGTTGAGTCTCCTGTTAGAGGTCACGTAACTTCTGATGGGGAATCATGGAATGGTCTGGGTTGGAGGGGACCTCAAAACCCACCCAGTGCCACCCCCTGCCATGGGCAGGGACACCTCCCACTGGATCAGGGGGCTCCAAGCCCCATCCAACCTGGCCTGGAACACCTCCAGGGATGGGGCAGCCACCACTGCTCTGGGCACCCTGGGCCAGGGCTTCCCCACCCTCACAGCAAAACATTTCTTCCCAAGATCTCATCTCAATCTCCCCTCTTCCAGCCTAAAACCATTCCCCCTTGTCCTGTCCCTGCCCTCCCTGATCCAGAGCCCTGCCCTGGAGCCCCTTTAAGTACTGGAAGCTGCTCTAAGGAGCCTTCTCTTCTCCAGACTGAACAACCCCAACTCTCTCAGCCTGCCCTCGGCAGAGCTGCTCCAGCCCGCGGATCATGGTCATAGCCCTCCTCTGGACTCACTCAAACGGATCCATGTCCTTCCTGTGCTGAAATGATGTGTCCCAGGTCATTTGGGACAGTTGTTAACTGGGCTGGACAGAGCTAGGGTATGTAGAGAACAACCGTGGCCTGGACTGTTTGGAAACAAACTGGACGAGCTAATAAGCCTTCCCATTTTTAATTGTTTTTTCAGTGCTGGCATTTAGCATCCTGTTTTCTTTGATTTTCTTCAGTAAAGGTTTTGGATTCCCACTTCCTGAGCAGCCCATCATTGAATAAACTCATCTTACTTTAAAGGATGTGTGGTTGTTCATCAGCTCTGAACTCTTGGTTACGCAACGAGAAATGAGACAGAGTGATGCAGTAGGGGAAATCACATGGCTTTCAGCAGAAGCGCTGGCTGCTGTAAAAAATTACCTTATGCTTTTAAAGAGTGCTTGTGCCTTGGCACTCAAGGATTTAGGAGCTTACCCTCTGCCGCAACAGATCTTGGACACATATGGAGGGAGAGAGCATGGCTTGAGATGTTATTTAACCATCGTCTCCGAGATGAAGAGGGCTGATTCCCTGCAGCCACGTCTCTGAACTGACTGCAGCCTTTGTGTTGCAGAAGGAAGGTTGACTTGGCCCTTTCAAAAGCTTAGAGGCGTTTTCGTATGCATAAAAAAGTCAGATTTGTAGAAGGTGGAAGTACCCCGTGAGCTGCACATAAACCTTGAGCAGGGCTGGTGGTTGGGATCATTGAACTAAGGGACCGGGGAGGATCTTTTTCTGACACCACTGGGCTTTGGAGCTTGGCCACAAGTTGCCCCAGGGGAGGTTTAGACTGGCCATTGGGAAGAATTTCTTCACGGAGAGAGTGGTTGTAGATTGGCACAGCTGCCCAGGGAGGTGCTGGAGTCGCCACCCCTGGAGGGGTTTAAAAGATGGGTGGATGAGTTCCTTAGGGACAGGGTTTAGTGGGGAGACAGGCACGGTTGGACTCGATGATCCCGGAGGTCTTTTCCAACCCGATGAGTCTATGATTTGGACGTAGAGAAGAAAAAGACGGTTGGGGGCAATATATAAGACAGCTGACCCTTAGCAGACCTTTGTGCAGGTCACGGTGCCAGTGGGTGTAAACACATCACTGTGTGAGCCCAGCAGGGGAAAAAGTAGAATGGACCCCTCCAAACCACCGCCTGCTTTCTTCCCTGGGGGAGCGTGGGCTTGTGGAGGAGCGGATGCTCTTCCTTTGTCCCGCGCTGAGTATTCCTTGGACACACGTTGGCTTCTGTCCCTCGTGCCCTTGCCAGTTGGAGTGCGAAGCCGACAGATTCCTTTTCAGTTGGCAAATACAACTCGCGTGAAGTGGTTTGAGATCTAATGAAACCTTGTCGTCTGCAAGCGTTTCAGTGTTTCCTCTTTGTGCCTCGTTTCGTGTGTCCAGTGCAGCACGAGAGCCCTAATGAGGCCAGCGATGCGACGTAGGGAATGACAGCCTCATTTGCTGGTTTCTTGCTGAATTTCCCTCCTCTTTTGCAGAAGAGCAGGACAGGGAGTCCCCATCTCCTCTGCTCCGAATTGCTCTCAGAAAGACCTCCTTCCAAACGCTGTGGCATGCGAATACCTTCCGTGGTGTTCTCTGGGAAGAAGGGTTTTCTTGTGCCAACAAATAAGGAATTACTTAAATATTCATACTTACTATTCTGCTGAATGACTGTAAATGCACTGCAGGGATTTTAATTCTGCTGGAAAGTGATTATATCAAGGCTTTAGATGGTACCAGGTGGCGTTTCTCAGGTACGGAAAACTTGCTTCATCAGAAAGTGAATGTTAATGAGTTTGTGTGTAGCGGCCGCAATGGAATTCATTTGGTGGAGCAAATTGTTTTAAGAATTAAACCAGAGCCCTGGCAGTGACCTGGGATGCTGACCCAGTCACAGACAGTCAAAGACGTGGTACCAGGACCGGATGAAGCAGGACCAGTTCACCGTGGAGACGGTCTTGCAGCTATGAAAAATGGATGCATAAAGTCCTTTTCCTGCAGGGGCACAGAGAAAACCCAGGGCTCCAGCGGAATTGTTTCCTCACGTAGGAAATGATGTTCTACTAGAATCTGACTTACTTTTCTCTGTATGTTGGTGCAGAGCCAGAATTTTGATTCTCTTTAAAGGATATTTAAAAAGCGCAGGAAGAGTTTGCTTTCTTTTCTTTCTCACACCCTGTTTGTGCAAAACCTTTCCCTCCTGCCCTTCCTCCGAGACCCCAACCTCTCCACCCCACCGTGACTTCGCTTCCTCCATCGCGAAATAACCAACCATGTTAACTTCAAAAAATCCCAAACCCACAGAACTGAAATAAACCCCAACAATTCAAACCAGCTGGGAGAGCTGAGAAGCTGTTACTGACGCCCAGGTAATCTTGCCAGATTTCAAGGTTTCCTCTGGGTCCTGCATCCCAAGCCAAAGCTCCTCCCTCTGCCCTGTGCATGGGGTTCCGTGCCACGCTGACGGCACGCACGCCTCCCCGTGCAGGAATGAGTGGGCTGGGGTGCTGGGGAGCACACCCCGACCTTTCACACTCCGAGCTGCTTCTTGCAATACCGAGCAGGATTATTAGGTCAATAGTTTGTGTAATCTGCAGGGGATTACACTGGGCTGCAGCCGCTGTAAACTATAGGGGCTTTCCCTTAGAGAAAAAAAATCCCTCTGTCCTCCTGAGGCTTTAAAAACTCCTTTTCATTTGTATTTTGCCTCAAATTCCTGCCTTTCCTCTCCCACCCCCTGCACTCTCTGGCTCACTTTTAAACTTGGTCCTGGACTTTTCTGGCACGCAGGTTACTTGGCTTTGGAGCTGTGCTTGCACGGAAGGGTCCCTGCGCCGTTCCCAGCTGGGACAGCGCAGAACAGGAGTGGGGGGCTCGGGGACCCTTTGCCCCTTGGCAGGGAGGTGGGTTGGCTGCAGCTGCAGGTGAAGCTGCTCCCACCCAGCTGCTGTCCCTGGGTGACTTGTCCGCAGGTCACACTTGGCCAAGAAGCTCCTGCCGCTCTCTTTTGCGAGTAAATTCCATTTTCAAAGCTTCCCTCTCAAAGAGAGGGAGGCTGGCTGAGCTGGGACTCTGTCACACCGCTTCTCGCAGGGGCAGAAGTGGCTCCGTTCATCAAGGCTTGCTGTTTTCAAGGGCTCCTCAAGACTCTGGAATAGCCAGATGTCTGGCTTCCTTTGTAGTCCTCGGTGTAGGACCAGCTTGCCTAGGTCAGTCTCGGCTGTCGTGGCCCTTTCCTTTAGTTGAGGAGCAAGTTTGGTGTTTTTAATCTGTTTCTCATCACCCCGACAGCTCTGCCCCAGCATCTGCCAGGCGGAGTCGTCGGACCCAAGCTACTTGTGTTGAGCATCCTCTGCCCCTGTGCTGGTGTCACCTGATGCTCTGCCGGGCACCTCCACCCCTCTGCTTCAGAGCCCCTGGTGCTCTTGTGTTGCCTCTTCTCCCAGCTCACGTGTTCCCTCTCCAGCTTTCTTACTGGTTCAGGTAATACCTGTTCCCTGCAGCTCTGCTCGGTGCTTGCAGCTGTGAGGCGCTGGTGGCAGCTCCTCAGAGAGACCCGCGGGCAGCCGTGACGTTAAGTGCAGGTACCAGTTTTTAGTAGACTGCTGGTACAAGTTCTCCTGGCAGCAGACTTGTTTTAAACTGTTGCTGCTGTCAGGTTGTTGTGCCCCGGCTGCTAAGAAGAAAGCTGCTTCTATAAAGCTGCTGTGAAAGCAGCAGGGCGAGGGAGGGGATTCTGCCCTCTACTTCGTTCTCATGAGACCTCACCTGGGGTCCTGTCATCAGTTCTGGAGTCCTCGGCACAGGAAGGACACGGAGCTGTTGGAGCGAGTGCAGAGGAGGCCACGGAGATGATCCGAGGGCTGGAGCACCTTCCATGTGAGGACAGGCTGGGAGAGCTGGGGCTGTTCAGCCTGGAGAGGAGAAGGCCTTAGAAGCCTCCCAGTACTGAAAGGGGCTCCAGGAAAGCTGGGAAGGGGCTCTGGATCAGGGAGGGCAGGGATAGGATGAGTGGAACAGTTTTCATCTGAAAGAGGGGAGGGTGAGATGAGATCTTAGGGAGAAATGTTTTGCTGTGAGGGTGGGGAAGCCCTGGCCCAGGGTGCCCAGAGCAGTGGTGGCTGCCCCATCCCTGGAGGTGTTCCAGGCCAGGTTGGATGGGGCTTGGAGCCCCCTGATCCAGTGGGAGGTGTCCCTGCCCATGGCAGGAGGTGGCACTGGCTGGGCTTTGAGGTCCCTTCCAACCCAACCCATCCCGTGATTCTATAAAAACTGATGACTTTCTAACCCTGTTTTATTGTGCAGTGAGCAGGTGAAATGATTTGTTGCAGTTCACAAGATGTGTGGTGTTTCAGCTCAGCCCTCCGAGAGTGCAAAGCTGGTGTGGAGTTGGCAGGAGCGGGATGACACCCTCCATCTCCAGGCTGAACAGCTCCACTTTGCAACCCGGCTTTTAAAACACGATTGCTGGTCAAAGCCTCGGTTTATGTCGTCTTGTTCCATCAGGCACGAAGAGAAAGAGGGGTTTTCAGCCCTTGCAGAGAAATTGGCTGCTTAGATTGTGTGCCCATTGCAGATCACTCCTCCTGGAATGCTGAGGGCAGCTGGGAGGGATGGCACTGGGAGCTGTGTCAGTGAGAAGTGAGATCATTTTAGGGTTATTTAGAGGTGAGCTGGTCTGTGCTGAGAGCTCTTGCATCTCGGTGGGGTTTATTCCAGCAGCAGCCAGCCCTGCGAGGACGGAGAAACTGGGATTAGCGCAAAAATCCGTGTCGCCCTCACGCATGTCTGTCTGCCTCGCTTCCGAAATCCGCTCGGCTCGCATCTGCTGGCTCTGACAGCTTGCTTGGGCACCTTGGGCAGGGTCTGACAAGCCCTGTTCTCCAACTCCAGAAAATCAAACAATAGAAAGTGCAGGAACTGTGCTCTGATGCTGCCACCTATCTATAGGCAGCTCTAATTGCTCATTGATGACCCCTCTGTTTAATTTTTTGGTGCACTAGATGTAGGTCAGATTCAGCTCAAAGATGCTTCTCCAGTGCTGAATTGCAGAAATAGTTTTGGCAGGGCTGGTCCTGCCTCGGGGCGTGGGGTGATGGGTTTGGTCTCTCCCATCCCTGGTCCCTGCCGGTTGCAGAAGCTGCCTCCTTCGATGCATAAACCTTCCCTGACTCCGCAGCTGGAATTCCAGTGCTCTGCCATCCCTGGGGGTCTGTTCCTTGTCCTGGAGGTGCTGGCAGCGGAAAGGTTGTGTAACCAAGCAGCCAAGGAGCGAACAGGCAGTTTGCTGCATTCCTGCAATGCTAACTTGGGCTGCATCAGCCTTTGCCGGGACCAGACTGCTCTTCCCCAGTTAAATGGTCCCCGAAAGGAGGCTCTAAATGTAACATGAAAATTAATTGCTAGCATTTCTAAACAAAAAAACCCATGCCGGTATTGTTCCTCCAAGGAACAAACATAATTTGAGAAGACGGCAGCTTGTTCAGGTGGAATTGGAGGTACGAGGTGGTTTGAACGCATCTCACGCAGCATCCGACACAAATGGGTCTGTGGGCGCAGCGCTAACGGGGCGTTTGCAGCGTGAGTGGCCGGTGGTTCTGTGCTGGCAGCGTGAGGTAGGAAGGGTGTTGTGCCCAGACCAGCCAAAGGTTTATTGGTGGCTGGGAACGATTCCCTCCCCGTTGCTCTCTTCCCGTTTCTATGGAGAAGTGACAACTCTGAGCTCTGCTCTGCGGTGGTGCGGCGCAGGATGCAGGAAGCGAACGGATAACGCGCTCTTCAGAGGATGGCCCTTGGCTAACCCTCTTCCCTTTGCCTTTCCAGGTGTGGCAGATTCCCGAGAACGGACTCACCCTGTCCCTGACAGAGCCAGTGGTGGTGTTAGAAGGCCATTCCAAGAGAGTTGGCATTGTGGCTTGGCATCCGACGGCACGCAACGTGCTGCTCAGTGCAGGTACAGTGCGTCAGCGCGGTGGGGTCAACAAGCACCTTTCCCTCGCTTTTTGCTTGAGCATCAGGTATTTTGGAGAAGAGCTTGGTGACTCCTTTTCCTCTCCCAACTGCTTAGGGCCCCTGAATCACAAGAGAAGGTCTGGGAACACCAGGATACTTGGCTCACAGCCTCCTCCTTATCTTGGCCTTTATCTCAGTTGACAGTGTTAAAGCATTACAGCATTAAAATTGTTCCAGGCTTTATTTGATCTGCAAGTTTTGTCTGCTGCTAACCATGTACATCTGCACTCTCCTCATCCCTGTGATCATACACTTTCATAAACGGCTCAACTGTTTCTCCTCGCTGATCCCTGCAAGGTATCCCAGAGTCTGGCTGTTCCTCCCACGTGCTTCCGTTTTCGAATTTGTCGGTTTGGCTGGTACAGCCTGTGCAGGGAGATTCTTCTGAGCGCTGTGAAACAGTCACATCATTATGGAAATGAAATGGAGAAGTCATTACCCATTAGCACGGTCTGAGACCTTTCATAGCGTGACCTTTCGGTTGGAGCCCAATAAAAGAAGTAAATCCTTTCAGCTGGGCTGTCAGATGAGCTGGGTGTTTTCTGGGGATATAAATGCCTTCTGAGGTACCCGTTTGATCTGGTTTCTCCAGAAAAGTCCAGCTTGCAGATCTTGTGGCAGTCAATGTAATGAAACTCCGTTAGAACGTACAGAAGGAGGAGGTGGTTGTTCTTACGGAGCGTCCTCAGGCTCCGTACGCGCAAGCAGCAAGATGTGTGTGTCCAGGCACTCTGGCCGGGGTTGCTCCTATGAAACACGGAGGAGAAGGGATGCTCTCAGATCGTTGCAGTCTCCTCTTGGTGACGACAAACTGATTTTGGATGTCTTTCGTTCCCTGTGGGAGTTGGGATTGTTCTGGTTTGCCTCATTACACGTTTTCACCCCTCCAGAGCCCTAGAAGTTGCTCAGCCACACGTTGTGCTTTCCTTCCCGTACCTGGTCCTCCAGTCCTGCTCTTTATTTTGCTGTCATCTTATCCTGGGCTTTATTCTTTGTCTTCCTGCTGTCTGGTCCTTGAACAAAACCGCCCGCCCGATGGTTGTAGTCCTTGTGGAACTGCTGACCTCAGCTTTTGCCTCCTGCCATTCTTCTTTTCCCTTTGTTCTGCCGTTTCTGCGGTTGTCACTTGCCTGTTTGGTCTCACTGCCACAAATCTCTGTGACCTGAGAAGGTGGTGCCTGGCTGCCAGCCAGCGTTCTCACGTATGGAGTTGTAAGAACATCGCCTCTTTGCCCTTGGCACCTCTTGCTTTGTAGTCCTGCAGTTGAGCCAAGACCCAGGAGCTCCTGCACGAAGCTCCTACAGTAGCAGTGGCCAGGACAAAGTTTCACAGACCTCCTTCAGCTGCACCAGTACCTCCTGCTTTTCCCTTCAGCTTCCTCTCTGCCAGGGGCCTCTCCTGTCCCTGCTGCCCACCCCGTGCACGCAGGCAGCACGTTGGCTGGGGTGGTGCCCACCCATGGGAGCAGTGCCCACATGCCTTTGGGACAGGCACAGCACCTCTGAGAAGGCGCCCGGTGCTTTCGGGGGTTTCATCCCTCCTCTATCTGCTTCATCCCTGCTCTGAGCCTGCGTTTGGGTGGGGATGTGATACCTGGGGCTCCGCGTACACGACAGTGCACAGAGCAGGTTCAAGTCAGCATCTGAGGCTCTGGAGCTGCAGCAGATTTATCCCTTGGTCCCTCTGCTTTATTTTTTTCCCTGTGTACACCAGGGTTGTGACTTTAGCTGTTATTTTCTCTTTTAGGTTGTGATAATGCAATCATCATCTGGAACGTGGGAACAGGTGAAGCCCTCATAAACTTGGATGAGATGCACGTGGATATGATTTACAATGTGAGCTGGAATCGCAATGGCAGCCTCATCTGTACAGCTTCCAAAGACAAAAAAGTTCGAGTCATTGACCCCAGGAAACAAGAAATCGTTGCTGTAAGTTGAATTGAAGAACTCTGTCCAGCAGAGTCAGCAGGGGCTCGGAGAGAAGCAACTTCTTTGCCTTCATACCATGTTTAGTCGTGTTTTTCAAAGTGAAGGAAAAATTACAGGAGGGATAGCAGTGACTGAAGGATTTGTCTGGGTTTATTGGGATTAGTGTTTGAACTAGGATTTTAGGGCTCAGTTTTAAAACCTGCAGGAGTGTAATTCCACATCTAATCCTTTTGTATAATTACAGTTCCAAAGTTGTGTGTGCAAAGTGAAGGTTTAGCAGCCTACGTGTACGTCGTAGCTTGCAAAGACGTCTTCCTTCAGCCTTGTAAGGGTCTGACAGGCAAAGCTGAAACGAGGCAGCAGTGACCACTTCTCTTGTAGCTTAGTGACTGGTTCTCAAGCGTAAGGCAACGACTGTTGGGTAGTCGGCATCCCGTGTGGAGGAGCAGTGTGTCCTGCCAAGGCTTCTGTGCAGCCGGAAGAGCAGCCCCCACCAGGTGGGCTTCCTATTCCTTGGGAGAGGCTAATCTGTAAATCTCTTTCAGGAGAAAGACAAAGCCCACGAGGGAGCCCGACCCATGCGAGCCATCTTCCTCGCTGATGGAAACATCTTCACAACCGGCTTCAGCCGCATGAGCGAACGGCAGCTTGCCCTCTGGAATCCTGTAGGTTCCTGTCCCGTTACCACTTTGCTGTTGTGATGGTCGTGGAGACACTGGCCCAGACCTGCAGTCACCCACTCATTTCATAGATCACTTACTCGAGCTGTGCCCTCTCCCACCCACTCCTGCTCCTGTGCCGGGAGGCTGGATGTTCACTCCGTAAAGGAAATGGGTTCTTGTACCGATCTCTGCCTCACCAAGAGCAGCGATGAAGCTGAGCTGCACGTTTGAGGTGTCTGAGATGACGTTCGCAGCGAGCAGGGCAGCTAGGTGAAGGTCACTTCGTCGTATGTGCCGAACAAGACAGCAACGATCCCATCGCAGTGGCACAAGACACTCGCTGACGCGACTGTGTCACATCTCTCCCTCGACTTCGTGGATTTTCTTGGCCTCTGCTTTTATTGCATTTTTTATTAGAATGTCCTTGGGGAATGAGTAATATTTACAGTGTTTGTTATGGGAACACACAGACCCTTCGGGGTGGTGAAGACACTGCTGAGTGTTTCACCAGCTACAAAAAAACAGTTAATAATTTGGATGCTGTGTTAACAGGAGCTTTTCGGCTCTTTTTTAACATCGTTGCTGGGTTTTTATTTCCAGAAAAACATGGAGGAGCCAATAGCACTTCATGAGATGGACACGAGCAACGGGGTCCTGCTGCCGTTCTACGACCCAGATACCAACATTATCTACTTGTGTGGCAAGGTAAAGAGAGGCTTTTGGAATGACTGGGCTTTTTTAGGGGGAGGCTGCTGCTGAATGAGTGATGCCTGTGAAATGTTCACCCAAGCATCTCAATTGAGAAAGGTAGAACCAAAAAATGACCGCTGCTGCCCTGGGCAGGGCTGCAGAGAAAATGGGCTGCTCTGAAGTCAGTTTGGGCCTCGCTCAGCAGGACCATCCGGAGGGGCTGTGGAATCTGCCCTGTGAGGGTCTGTGTGTAACTGGGTGTTTCTTTGAGATGGATTTATTTAGGTAAAGCTGCTCTTAACGTAGCGCATCGGGTACCATCATCAAAACATCTCTTGTTGGTGTTGAGCCAAACAATTGTATGTTAGTGTGGGGGGAAGGGACATTTTAGACGTTGGCCTTGTTGTGCTTGAAGATGCTGAAGCATGTAGCAACACTTCCTGTCATTTTGCAGGGTTAAATAATAGAAAAATGGCATCACATGCTCCTTTCTAAAAGCAATTTGTAGGCATTAAGTGCTCTAAAGTGCCCTCTTCTGATGCCGCAGCTTTGGACTTCGTACAAACAGCAACGAAAGAGAAGATGAGCGAGTAATTACAAAGCCAGATCCATTCAAGCGTCCTGTCTGTAGACAGCTAATGAGAAATACTTGGGTTATATCTGTGGCTTCTTCTGCTGTTTCAGAGCTGTTAGTGTAGGAGAATTGCCTGGAATCAAAGAGAAACGGGCTTTGTAGCCTTTCTGCCTGGCTGTGGCACAACATTTAGCTTGTTCTCAGAGGAGATGTGGAGGTCGACACCCCCAGTCTTGAAGCAGGAGCTCAGGTCGCTGGACCGCAGTGTTTTGATGAACAGCACTGAGAAACGGTTCAGCAGACGTGCTTGGGTGGCAGCAGGGCTGTGCTTTGCGGCGCTTCTGGTGCTGTGGGGCCGGTGAGGATGCCGCGGCGTGCAGCCTGGCGGCGGCTGCTGGGAGCAGGCTGGGATGAGGGGCGATGGGAAGCAATGGAAGTTACAGCTTGGAAAACCCAGCTATAAACTGAGCAGTGCTCTGCGGCGGCGTTCCTGGCTGCCGAGTCAAAGCAGTGGCTGCCCAGCCGAGCAGGGAGCGGGCGCGCACAGGGGACACAGGCTCCTCCGGCCTCTGCAGCGATTCCTTCTTTCCGTTCTCGCAGGGGGACAGCAGCATCCGCTACTTCGAGATCACGGACGAGTCCCCCTACGTTCACTACCTCAACACCTTCAGCAGCAAAGAGCCGCAGAGGGGCATGGGGTTCATGCCAAAGAGGGGCCTCGATGTGAACAAGTGTGAGATTGCCAGGTAAGGAGAGCAGCTGTGGGGCGGGGGGGTGTCCTAGCAAGCCACCCCAGCATGGGTTCAGCCCTTCAGAAGTGGAGAGTCCTGCTGCAGGGGGAAGGACCCCACTGGTGGAAAGACCTCTCTGCAGCTCTCTTTCTGCAGTGCTTGCTGGGAGCGATGCTTGTGCTGGGCGTGACATGATCTAACCTCAAAATATGCTGGGATTTAGGCTGAGTCTGTTAAAACCACGGTATCACAAGGTTGGAAAAAACCTTTGAGGTCATCGAGTCCAACCTATGACCCAACACCAACACCAACTCGTTGTCTAAACCACCAATGAGAGGTGTTTAGCAGAAGATTTTGTCTGCAGAAAACTTAGCATCAGGTCGGTTACAGCCTGCGCGGTTGACATAGCAGTGATGAGCTTGCGGTGCCCAAGGCTGCTGTCAGTCCCCAGCCTGGACGCAGCGAGTGGGTTGGAAGCCGGTTTCAGGAATTTAGAGAGTGATTAAAGCAGGAGAGTGCAGCTGTGATTCAGAAAGCGTGGCAAAGGAAGAAGGCACCTCAGGAAAGCCAGTTTGTGTCACTGCGGTAGCTCGTGGCGCACCGCTGGCAGGGAACGTGCTGGATGTTCCCCCTGAAGCCATTTGATGTTCCTCTGATCATTAATGAAAGCAGGAGCTCCTGAAAGGGAGCAGAGCCTGCGCTTGCCTGGAGCACTGGAATATTCCAGTATCAGTGCCCAGTGCCCGGGCTGAGTGGTGGCACTGGCCCAGAGCAGGACTGCGAGGAGTGGCTGCAGCGTGGAGATGTGTGAGCAGAAGGCCAGCGAGCGCGTACCTGTCAGTCACTGAGGTGGTGCTGGTCTCCACGGTCCCAGCCGGGGCCGAGCCCGAACTGCCCAGAGCGTCAGCCAAACCATTCTCTGAAGGCACCCGGTACCCAGGAGGGCAGCTCTGCGCGCACCCGGGTGGTTTCCTCCAGCCCCGCAAGCCCCAGCGCAGCCCGGCTGTGCCCGCTTAGGGTTGCTCGTGTTCCACCGCCTCTGGCTCCCGCTACGCTGCCCTGTAGGAGCAGCAGAACCGAGGCCTCCTTTGCACAGCATCTCGGCTGCCCTCGCATCTGCCACACGTTCTCTTTCTCTTTGAAAGGTTCTTCAAGCTTCACGAGAGGAAATGTGAGCCCATCATCATGACGGTTCCTCGAAAGGTGAGCACTGCCTCCTGGTGACGTGGTTTGAAGCCACCTCGTGCCTTCCTGCCCCAAATCACTTGACCAATTTGTTTCTTCTGGCTTGCAGTCGGACCTCTTCCAAGATGACCTGTACCCTGATACAGCTGGCCCAGAAGCAGCTCTGGAAGCAGAGGAGTGGTTTGAGGGGAAGAATGCCGACCCCCTTCTCATCTCCTTGAAGCACGGGTACATTCCAGGCAAGAACAGGGATCTCAAGGTGGTCAAGAAGAACATACTGGACAACAAGCCTGCCGCAAACAAGAAAAGTGATCTCATAAATGCTCCAAAGAAAGCAGCGGATGCCTCAAACACCGTGAGTAAAATTCACAAGCTTTCAGGGATGGCGGCCTGAGATGCAATTACCAGGGTGCTGCATCTTCAGAAGGGGTCGTAAAAAACCTCAAGCGTGTCCAATGGGTCTTCAAGGCCGGGTTGGATGGGGCTTTGAGCAACCTGATCCAGTGGCGGGTGTTTCTGCCCATGGCAGGGGGCTGGAACTGTGTGAGCTTTAAGGTCCTTTCCAAGCCAAACCGTTCTATGAAGTGACAGCTGCCAGTCAAGCAGGTCCTTCCACACCGTTGAGGAGCAGATGTTGACCCAGTTTGTCCTTGAAGCTTGCTCTGCTGCCTCTGGAAACGCTGGTCCATGCCCTGAGCATCACAAACACCGCAGTGCCTGTGCCAGGCGCGTGTTCCGTCACCCCGGGCACACTTACGGCTCGTGAGAATCCCATTCCGAGGAGCCCCTTGCTTTGCCGGCGTCCCGCCAGCTCTTCTAACAAACGCGCGTCGCGTCTTGTCTTGTCTTGTCTTCCAGCAAAACGAAGCCAAATTGGATGAGATTTTAAAAGAGCTGAAATCTATAAAAGACACGATCACCAACCAAGACGAGCGCATTTCCAAGCTGGAGCAGCAGATGGCAAAGATCGCGGACTGAGCGGAGCGAGCGCTGGCCCCGCCGCCAGCCCAGGCACATTCCAGTTCCCCAGTTCGGCAAGCAGCAGCGTGCAGCATTCCAGTACGAGCTTTCCTGTTCTCCTAAATTCACGTCAACGAGAGTCGATGATTAAAAGCCAAGCTTTTTAGTGAATTTTTTTTTTCCTGATGTTTTGATGAATTTCTGTGACTGTGTCAAACAAGTCAAAAAGAATAAGTGCTACTTTTACAGTCTTTTTTTTTTTTTTTTTCCAGATGTTTTGAATTCTTGGAAACAAATCCATTCTGACTTTCAATGTTGTGCCCAAATATCTTTTTCTAGATGTAGGGACCAATGCCACATTTGTTCTTAACCATTTTTTAAAGTTGCCAAAAAAAAAAAGAAAAAAACAAAACCCAACAAAAAAAAAAGTTGCTTTTTATTTTTCTTATTTGCCACTTTGCAGTATTTGTGTTTGGGATGGAAAGGGACGGCACTGTGTGTGTGTGTGTGTGCGTGCGCGCGTGCTGGGCGTTTATACTGTGCAGAGAACAAACCTGAAGCTATTTTGTATAAATCTTCCATTTGGAACAATCAGAGCGGTTTCCTTTGCGGTGTGGCCGAGGCTGCTGCTGGGACCCCTCCGAGAGTGTCCAAGCTGCCTTCCCTGCCTCCCAAACCCGTTGTCTTGACGGTTTTAAACCAGAAAATAGTTGTGAATGAGGCAATTCCTGCCATAAAAAGCCTCTTCTCCTTTTACACCCTGCGGAATTGGTTGAACTCGCACCCTTTTAGAACAGTGCCGTGTTTTGGATTCTTCTGCCCGGGTCCAGCCGGGTCCGTTTGACTTGCCTGTTGTTTTATTTTGAGGCAGAATATGGTTTTCCATTTATCCATGGAGTGCAGGGTGTGTTTTGAGGTTCATCCACGGCGTACAGAGTTCAAGGTGCGCCGTGGGACACTGGTGCTCACCAGGGTGTCCACTCCAGCTGTAAATACTCCTCCAGAGCTGCCCCACCGCGCTCCTCGGCTCTTTGGCTTCAAGAAGCTTTGAAAAACCTTGTGAGCTTGCGATTCTCTGGCCCCTCCGTTAGTGCTGATGTTTAGAAATCCAGGCTCTGCTTCCAAAGCAGCGTTAGCAGTGGGCAGGTGACTCTACCATCGTGGTTCTCCAGAAACTAAATTCCACTGTTGATTTAACAGGTTCTTTTTTGTCCTCTCTCCATCATTCCGGCCTCCCCACGCTGTAAATCTCTGCAGGGAATTGCTTATTCCCAGATGGGATGAGCAACCTCCAGCCCCAGCCCCGCTGCGCGCCCAGGCTTCTGCAGTGGGACCGGGGAGGGTGGTTTCAATCCCAGTTTGGAGAACTGGTTTCTCACACAATCCTTTGAGATCCTCAGGGAGAGACCCCCGTGAGCTCTTCGTGGAATTCCTTGGATGCCTCAGATCAGCAAAGCCTGGCTCAGGTGGGGTCTCCCCTGCGAGGGAGCTGCCTGGGTCAGGGACGGGTCTCTCCTCAGGGCTGTGTCCCTGGGTTTGTGCCCCCCCAACTGGCTGTGCCAGGCTGGATTGGTGCTTCCCAGCCTGGCAGCGCCAGGAAAACGGCGACCCAGGTCGAATCCAAAGGTGGGCAGAGCCTGGGGGGTGTCTGCCAGCTCCGCGCTGAGGAGCCTCCGTGCCCGTCCCAGCTGGGAATCGATCCCTCGCTGCAACCCCCACGCGTGTGCCCGTTTGTGTGCTCAGGAGCTGCCACAGCAGAGCAGCCTCCCCTGCCCAGGGCAGCCCCGGCAGGGCAGCGCGTCCCTTTGTCCAGGCTGAAATCAGCTCCTTTTTTATTCCCCATTAGCTAGAAATCCTCAAATTCACCATTTTTTTCCCAGTGTTTGCATGTTCAGAACTTACAGCTTAAGGATTCTCTGTTCTGGAGGACAGGGTGTGCGGGAAGGTGAAACCACACCGTCGGGAAAGCCAGGTGACGTAGCTGGAGAGGCACAGGAATGGGATGGGAGGAGACAGAGGACGTGTTGTTATAATTGCCGAGCATGAAAGCGTCATCAAAGTGGGTTTTCTTTGTTTTAAGCGGCGAGCACGGCAGGAGGGACGAGCATCCCCTGCCCCGTGACCGCTGATGCTGGATTCACAGTCCAAACGCTCCGGGTTCTTTGAATGTTTGGTGCTGGTTTTTGTATTGCAGTAAAATGGCTGAGATGATGTGTATTTTAATTATGATTTTCTTTTCTTTTTTTCGAAGACCAACCCAACCGGAATGCTCCCCCCAAACGGTGATCTCTGTGTTGAATTGTATGTGTGACTTCAGGGTTGTGTGCGCGGGGATCTTTTGTTGTTTCGAATTGGAGGGACATAAGTTTTCTGAGATGCTGGATTGCAATGCCCAGAGATGGAGGTGTGGTAGATGGTCCAGGAGGGTGGTGAAATGCTGCCCTGGTTCTTAGTTTATAGCCTGTATTTTATTTAAATGAACTGATGCCTAGCCAGGCTCAACCGGAGTCAGTGCCTGAAGCTTTTTGTAGCCGTGATATCCCAGAAGAGAACCAGCGAAGTCCTGAAAGATGCGCTCTTATAGAGCGGCCATAGTTATCTGTCCAAATATTTGCTTCCATTTTCAAAAGATAAAAAGTCATTGATTATAAACTTCCTCTGGTTGGCTTTTTCTTTGACTCTCCGCGTCCTGCACCCCTTTGCACCTGCGCTTTAGGTTTTATCCCTAACCAGGTTATTTGAGGGTGGCTCCACCCTTACCCAGAGCGACAGAAAGCCACGGGGCGGTGGCTGAGCGGGGTCTGAGCTCTGGGACCCCTGCGCTCTGTGCCGGGAGAGCCAGGGCGCATCGCCAGGGTCACACGTGGACTCACCGGGCATGTCCCTGCGGGTGACCCCAAGAGCCTGGCTGGCTGTGGGACTCCACGGCACGGATGTTCTGGAGGGGTCTCAGGGTTGCCGTGGTCTCCAGCAGGAGCGGCACCAGCTGGGCTGCCCTGGAGTTGGGGGGCTTGTTCTGCTCTTGCCCAGCTGAAACCGGCTTTGAGGGGGCAGGAAACCCTGCACTGGCAAAGGAAGCCCAGGTGGGAAACGGCATCGCTGTGTCCCTGTCCAAGTTGGAGAGCCTCTCCAGGGCCGCAGCACTTCACCCTGCATTTCACAACCACCTCGGTACATCCCAACCCTGGCACAGCCCCAAGGATGCCCTCGGAGAGCTCCTTGGCCACCTGTGCGCACCCTGGAGCCATCGTAGGCGATGCTCATCCCTGCATCTCGCAGCAGCCGCTCCTGCACACCTGCGCCCCGCGTGCCACGTGGTTTCCTGCCGGTGGTTTGGGTCCAGCAGGAACAAGGACCCTCTTCCATCGGGGAGGGCACTGAGATGGCACAGGGTGGGTCGTGCCCGTGAGCCTGGGGGTTCAGGGTGCTGCTGGGGGGGAGCGGGGGGAGGAAAGCGGGGGCGGTGGGGCTGTTGACGGCCGGAGCCGCAGCCGCAGGGCGTTCGCTGCGGATGTGCTTCTTGCAGCAACTCTTCCTGCGGCTGCACCTCCCGCCTGCTGCCGCGCCGGTGCTTGCGGGCAGGGTGGGGGGGTTCGGTGCTGGTGCAGCGCGATGCAACACGGCCAGGGCAACACCCAGCAGCCTCCCGAGAGCTCCTCAGCCACCGGCTGCATCCGGGGGACAGCGGTGCCAAGAGAAGGGCCCTGGCACGAGGGCTTTGCAAAGGCACCGAGCAGAGCCCTCCTCCTCTTCCTCCTCCTTGCGTGCAAAGGCTGTTTACCAGTGTTGAGGTACCTCTAGATCTTCTGTTGGTGCACCAGGACCTGAAGCCCAAGCCGTTCATGCCCACACCGTGCCTGAGGGCTGGCAGCCCTGGCACCAGGTTTGTCGTCACTTCTGCTTTCGGGGTGGTGCAAGCCTTGGCACACAGCTCAGCGCCGCCGCTGGTGGGGCCAAGCCAGCACCGGGGCACCCAGCACCCCAAGAAGGGCCAGGAGGCCCCTTTTTGGGTGCATCCCACATTCCGCCCCCCTCGCTGGTGGGTACCTGCAGCCCCCAGCCCTCAGTGGCCTCGCTCCCTGCGTGACGTCCTTCCCTCGCCAGGCTCTCCGAAACCACAGCCACTCTTCCGCGCCCGCCTTTCCTTCCCCACCCGGGCGGGAGGCGCAGGCGGAGGGTGCCCCGCGACACCCCTCAGATTTTGGCGGTTGCCCGGCCCCGGGGATGCTCTTGTGCCCCGGTGCTGGGCCCTTGCTGGTGATGCCCGCTGGCGCTGCAGCTCGGGGTGCTGCCACGGCCCCTGGCAGAGGTGAGCCCGGGGGTGGGGGGGTGCTGCACTGGGGCTCAGCCCTTGGGGATGCGGTGGGTGCAAAGGGGTGCTCGGGGGCCCCCTTGGGACTTGCAGGCGTCCCCAGGAGGTGCCATGCTCGGTGCCCGTCTCTGGGGTGTTTATGGGACGGGCGGGCGCTTCGGGGATGTGGGAGCCTCTTGGGGATGCTTGGTGCTGCGGGGGGGACATCGATTGGTGTTTGAATGCTGTTGGTTATGGGGCTGCGGGGACCTTATTGGCCCACACAGGCTGTCGGGGGATCGGTGCTCGACAGATGGAGTTGGGGGGTGGATTTGGGGTGGGCTTCGGGTGGCTTTGGCTTCTCCTCCCGCTCTGGCGCAGATGCGGAGGCGCACGGTGGCCTCAGCCCAGGAGCTCCACACCCGCCCGGCCGGTGGAAGGGGACGACGGGCGCCCTGGGTGTCGATTGGAATGTGTCCAACATTGCTGTGGTTTCATTTCTGCGTGGGGAGTCATCCAGCAACCGTCGCTCCCCCGGCCGCCATCCCCACCGCGCCTCCATTCCCATTTCCAGACTCAACGTCCTTTCCAAACCTTTCTCGTCCAGCAGAGCCGGGGCTGAGCTCCCACAGGTGCAGCTCGGCTCGGCTTTCCCATCCTCCAGCCCCTCAAACCCCAGTGCCCGGCGCCGGGAGAGGAGGAGGATGCTTCGCTCGTGCGTGCTCGGTCCCTCCATGGGGCCATTTCCAGCCTGAACGATGGCGCTGGGCATCCTCTCGCCGGGCTTGGAGCCCCGATTTCATCTGCCCCCTCTTTCTCCTGCAGGTCCCATGGCACCAGGCTGGGCTGTGCTGGTGATGCTGGTGTTGGGCACCCTGTGGCAGTGCGGGGCTGTGCCACCCCCAGAGCTGGGGCAGGACCGCGGTGCGCAGTGGGTCTGGGGGGTGGCCGGGGAGGTACGGGCTGAGCCCCTGCTGCTCTCCCGCGGCAAGCGGGACGACAGCGGGCAGCAGCCCAGTGCCACCGCCGCACCCAGCGCCAACAGCACCGATTCCCCTGAGCCCAACCTGCTGCTGGGCTCTGTGCCACCAGCCACGCCGGGCACCAATACCAGCCTGCACCAAGCACGTGCAGTGCCCACCACAGCCAATCCCCTGCATGAGAGCGATTCCCCTGAGCCCGACCTGCTGCTGAACTCTTCACCAGCACCCACCACCAATGCCAGCCTGCACCAAGCACGCGCAGTGCCCACCACAGCCGACCCTCTGGATGAGACTGATGCCCCTGAGCTGCTGCTGAGCTCTGCCCCACCATCAGCACCTGGCACCAATGCCAGCCTGCACCGGGTGCAGGCAGTGCCCACCACAGCCAGTCCCCTGGATGAGACCAGTGCCCCTGGTCCTGACCTGCTGCTGGGCCCTACGACGCCAGTGGAGCCTGGCACCTGGGCAGCACCCCAACACAGCATCACCACCATGCCCAGCTGGCTCACATCGCTCCTTGAGGAGGTGACCGGTGGCACGGACAGCAGCTCCTCTGTGGGGCCACACTCCGTGACCTCCCCACCGCTCGACCCCACCACCATGGGTTACAAAAACGTCAAGAAACCTGGAGCTTCCGCAGCGCCAACTCGTTCAGCCCCTTGGGAGACGACGCCCAGGGGGACCACGGTGCCGGTGCCCTGGGACCCCAGCAGGCTGATGGGCAAGTGCCTGCTGGCCATCCTGCTGCTGGCGCTGGTGGCCGCCACCTTCATGGTGTGCACAGGGGTGCTGGGCGCCCGGCTCTGGCGGCGGGCGCGGACGGCCCATCGCCGGCTCAGCCACACCGAGATGGTCTGCATCTCCTCCCTGCTGCCCGACGGTGAGGTGGCCACCAACGGCCCCAAAGCTGGCCCGGCGCGGCGGCATAAGATGCTGTTGGATGGCGGCTCCGAGCTTGATGGTGACAACCTGACTCTCAGCAGCTTCTTGCCAGAGCACTCCTGAGCCACAGGACAGGGTCCTGCATCCCAGAGCGTCGAGGGGGTGGTGACTGCACCATAGGCATGGTGCCCGGTGCCCAGTGCTGCCACGGGTGGAGCCGTGGGCAGGGGACCCCGGTCGCTTCGGTTCCGTGTTTTAACTTGGACTGGTGTGATGAGGAGCTGCTTTCCCCTGGGATGAGCTCAGCCCTCGAGGCCAACCCCATTAAAGCGTTACCTGGGCATGGTGGACTCTTCTTGGCGGGGATGGTGCCCACCAAAATACTCCAACCCTTTCCCCACCCCACTGTCTGCCCACATCCCCCTGTTGAAATTTCACTTCTCCATCTTCCTCCCCCAGCAGCCGTCCCGGCCCCCCGGGGGAGCAGAAACGAAACCTCTGGCCACCCCTCAGGTGCAACCAGACGCTGGAAAGACCGCAGCCCACGGGACCCCCTCCCCGCGTGGGTCTTGGCCTCGTGCCATAGTGTGGGAGCGGAAACGGTGGTGGTGCCAAGGCGGAAATGTTGAGGGTGGGGGGTTGGCCTGAGGACAGGCGTGCTCGTGGCGTAACGTGTTCCTGCCCTGCGGTTGCCCGTGGTGAGGTGAGGAGATGCCTCTGAGACGGTCACCACCCAGTGAGGTGGTCCTGAGCGCTGCCGGGGTGCCCAGGGCTCGTGCCCAGGGAGCAAACGGTTGTTGTGGGCTCTCTGTCTTGTGGGGAGGTGTTGGCCTGGGCTGCTGTGGCTGGAACTGGGAGGGACGGAGAGCAAAGCCATGAGCAGCCACCGAGGGTCCCCCAATCCTGGCTGTACCGGGGGGCTCAGGTTTGCTCCCAGGTCCCACCTCCTTCCCGTGTGCAGATGTCACCCCTCGAGCCACCAGCTCAGCTCCTGCGACTGGACCCTTGAGAGCCACTCAAGCGAAGAGAAGTGGCCCGGGACCTGCCAGGCTTTGTGCCGCTGTGTTCCCAACCCGGTCCCAGCCAGGCTCAGAATCCCCATCCCCACAGCCCCCTCCCTGCCCCAGGCGGGCTCAACATCCCCATCTCCCCATCCGTGCCTCCTCTGGACAGGTTCAGCATCCCGATCCCTCCATCCGCATCCTGGCACCACCAGGCTCAGCAGCCCCATCTCTCCATCCCCACACCTGCCCTGCCAGGTTCAGCATCCTTCTCCCCACGTCCCCCTCCCCACATCCCCCTCCCCACATCCCCCTCCCCACGTCTCCATCCCCACATCCCCCTCCCCACATCCCCCTCCCCACATCCCCATCCCCGTGTCCCCCTCCCCACATCCCCAACCCCACGTCCCCAACCCCACATCCCCCTCCCCACATCCCCCTCCCCAAGTCCCCAGCCCCACCCCCCAGGCTGCTGACACCCCCCTCGATGTTTGCAGCCGCACTGGGGCAGCGAAGCATTTCTGCACATGCTGGAGGCATCGCTGTGCCTCCTCATCCCCGAGCTGAGCCCTGGGTGCGCAGCCGCCTGGAAAGCCACTTTCAGGGATGTCACCTGCACCCCAGCCCCCCGGTTCCAACACCTGTTTACATTCACGCTGTGCTTCGGATATTTTCCATCTGGGACCACGCAGCCTCTCTGGCCCTGCTCCCTCCTGCAAATGTAAATGTTTACGGGTGAGTCAGGGCGGGCGAGGGGATCCGCAGCCCTCGGTGGCCACTCTGCGGGGGGGACACCCAGCTGTGGCTTCCTGGGTGATGCCACCCTGCTTTGTCCCCACCGTGTCCCCGCACAGTCACAGAGAGGGTGCCAACACCCCGCTGAGCCAAAAAGCGGCTGCGGGAGGTGGTGGCTCAGCCGTAACGGGCGCGAAGGGTCGTGAGACTCTGGGCTGTCGGGGCCAGGCTGGGACCACTGTCACTCCTAGCCCAGCTTTATCCCGGATGATCCATCCCATCATCCCACTTCACCCCGCAGAGCCTCACCCGCCCTCTGCCCCCGGACCAGGTGAGGATGAGGCTGGTGAGGCCTGCGAAGGCAGGTGGGTGCATCAGAGGGGGTGCACCTGCTCTCACCCAGCCCCGTGCCCGACGCTTTGGGGCAGGAGCCCAGCAAGGATAAACTTTCCTCCCCTGCCGGAGCACGAGCCGGCTGCCAGGAGCCAGGAATCGCCCTATTTGGCATCGTCAGCAGGTCCTGTCGGGCTGCCATCGCCCAGCTCACGGCAGAGGAATCTGCAGGAAGCCAGCTCGGTGCCACAGCAGGACCCTCGGGCACGCGGTGCTGGGAAGCCTCTGTGCTCCGGAGTGGGAGGGCAGAACGGGGGGCACGGGGCTGTGGGGGGCACGGGGCTCTGCATGGGGCTGTGCACAGTCGTCATGGGATCACGGAGTGGGCTGGGTGGGAAGGGACCTCAAAGCCCACCCAGTGCCACCCCTGCCATGGGCAGGGACACCTCCCACTGCATCAGGGGGCTCCAAGCCCCATCCAACCTGGCCTGGAACACCTCCAGGGATGGGGCAGCCACCACTGCTCTGGGCACCCTGGGCCAGGGCCTCCCCACCCTCAGCATGAAGAATTTCTTCCTGATGTCTGATGTAAATCTTCCCCTTCCAGTTTAACTCTGTTCCCCCTTGTCCTGTCACTACAGGCCCCTGTAAAAAGTCCCTCCTCAGCTTTCCAGTAGGCCAGTGGGTTGTGCATGGGCTGTGCATGGGCTGTGCGTGGGTTGTGCGTGGGCTGTGCATGGGCTGTGCGTGGGCTGTGCGTGGGTTGTGAGTGGGCTGTGCGTGGGTTGTGCGTGGGTGGTGCATGGGTGGTGCATGGGCTGTGCGTGGACTGTGCATGGGCTGTGCATGGGTTGTGCGTGGGCTGTGCATGGGCTGTGAGTGGGCTGTGCATGGGTTGTGCGTGGGCTGTGCGTGAGTTGTGCGTGGACTGTGCATGGGCTGTGCATCGGTTGTGCGTGGGCTGTGCATGGGCTGTGCATGGGCTGTGCGTGGGTTGTGCGTGGGCTGTGCGTGAATTGTGCATGGGCTGTGCATCGGTTGTGCATGGGCTGTGCATGGGTTGTGCATGGGCTGTGCATGGGCTGTGCGTGGTCTGTGCGTGGGTTGTGCATGGGCTGTGCGTGGGCTGTGCATCGGTTGTGTGCGTGGGTTGTGCATGGGCTGTGCGTGGGTTGTGCGTGGGCTGTGCGTGAGTTGTGTGTGGACTGTGCATCGGTTGTGCGTGGGCTGTGCATGGGTTGTGTGCATGGGCTGTGCATGGGCTGTGCGTGGGTTGTGTGTGGGCTGTGCGTGGGTTGTGCATGGGCTGTGCGTGGGCTGTGCATGGGTTGTGCATGGGTGGTGCATGGGTGGTGCATGGGCTGTGCGTGAGTTGTGCGTGGACTGTACATCGGTTGTGCGTGGGCTGTGCATGGGTTGTGTGTGGGCTGTGCGTGGGCTGCGCTCTGCATGGTGCTGTGCACACCGTGGTCCAGCTGTGCAGGATCAGTCCCCCCCTGGGCATTTTGCTGGCACAGCAAAGCGCAGCCCAGAGGAGCAAATTACAAGCAGAGCAGGGCTGAAATGTCTCAAATTGCAGGTTCCCCGGGCTGGCTGGGCCGTGGAGCCGAGCCCTGCGGGTCCCCCACATTCCTGCTGCCCCAAATTAGAAAGCGGGGCCCGGGCGGCACAGCCCTGCCCAGCGCCCACAGGCAAAAACGGCATCGTAATGGGTGGTGTGCGCTGGCATCGGGGGCTGCCCGACCCTGGACCACGGGTGGGGAAGGGTGGGGACGCTGGGCAAGGAGAGATGGGGACCATGACCAAGAGGTGATGGGGACGCTGGTGGGGATGGGGCTGCTGGCCAGGGAGCCATGGGAACCCTGACCAACGGGGACCCTGGGCAAGGAGAGACGGGGATGATGACCAGGATGGGGTGGGGACCTTGGCTAAGGAGGGATGGAGACCCCGGCCCAGGAGAAGTGAGGACCCTGGCTGGGATCCCTGGCCAGGGAGCGATGGGGACCCTGGCTGGGATGGGATGGGGCCCCTGGCCAAGAAGGAATGGGGACCCTGGCTGGAAAACGCACACGGGAGGCACTCGCAGCCCCATCCCGGCGGGGCCGTGGCAGCGAGTCTGGATGCCGCTGGCACTCCTCCAGGCCGGCTTGGCTTGGCAGCACGGCCACTGTCACCCCCCTCCCGGCCTCCCCTCACCTTTCCCCCCTTCCCCCCTAAGATTCCAGTGCTGATCACTTAAGGCCAGGAAAAGCCTCCCCAGCAGCTGCGCGGAGCCACCAGCTGCAGCCAGACAGACGGACCCGTTATTTCTGGGAGCCGCGACTGCATTTGGCGACGCCAGGAGAAACCCAAATGGCACCAGTTCCTCTCCAGCTTCCTGGTGCCGGTGGCAATGGGGACAGGGACCCTCACCCCCACCCCCATGGTGCCCACGTTCCCCATGTGCCGGCGTTGGCTTTTGGGGGGGATCTGGCCGGGTCCCCAGGAGAGCGGAGGCGAATTGCAGGAGGATGAGGTCACCCCGTCGCGGCTGCCGCCTCTTGAGCAACTTCAGCCCAGGCAGAGGGGATGGCGGAGGTGGGCAGAGCGATGCCAGGCGACGTCCCCAGCCCCCCAGCCCTGGGCAGCCGCGCAGCCACCGCTGCTGCATTGACCTGGGGAACCTCAGGGGTGGTTTCTGCACCCCAAGGCAGAGGCACCCACGCAGGAGCATTTCCAGGCTGGAGTGCTCAGAAATGGCCTCCTGAAATCAAGCTGGGGGGGGGTCCTCAAGTGCTGTTTGTCCCTGAGCCACACTGCCAGCCTCCAATAATGCCAAGATGCCCTCCCCGACCCCTGGGCACCACATGGCCTTGGTGGCTGTGCCCCACCAGCTCCTGCCCTGCTGGGGTGGCAGGATTTGTGCTGGCAGGGCTGGGCATGGGGTGAGGATCCAGCCCTGGGCTGGGGTGCTGGAGCCCAGGCACACAGTGAAGGGGCAGGAGCTGTGCCCGCTCCTGGCATTGTTGGGATGGATTTTGGGGGTGCCAGCACTGCCATCCCACCAGGACAGCTCAGCCACGAGGCCATGGGATGGACTTTTACCTCCATCCCCTTGGGCAAATCCACTCTTACAACAAACCTCCTGATGACCCCCTTCCCCCATTGCACCCCAAAAAGCACCCCCTTCCCGCAGCGCTGCTGGGATGAAGTGGGGGTCCCCCCCCTTGGGTGGCAGAGCAAGAGGCTGGGAAGGTCCCCCAGCCCCCAGCTGGATTTGGGCTGGGAGGGGGCTGGGGGCCGCCTGCCCCTCGCTGGCCTCCCGCGCTCCCTCCCCAAACCAGCCCTAATGAGAACAAGCTGGTCCCGGGCTGCAACGCAGGAGGAGGAGAAGGAGGAGGAGGAGAAGGAGGAGGAGAAGGAGAAGGAGGAGGCTCCATCCCGGCAAGCAGCAGAAAGGGGTGCAAGAAGGCGAGGTGAGCAGGACAGACCCCATCCTCCCAACTCCCTCCTGCCAACGCGGTGGCTGTGGGCAAGGTAAGGATCCCATTGGCAGTGCCAGCCTGTCCCCAGTTTTGGGGTGGCTCCTCCATGGCCAGGGGCGCTGGGCATGGTCCCCACGGTGGAAGGTGGGACGGAGCCGGCCATGCAGCCGGTCCAGAGGATGCTGTGCCTGGACAACATCAAAATTGTCACTTTCCTGAGCGTTTGGGGAGCGGAGTGGGGTTTGCCTGCGTTGGCCAAGCCAGTGCAGGGGATGTGCTGTGGGGATGGGATGAGGAGGGGGTTGGAGGGCTGCCAATGGCTGTCATGATGTGCCCTTCTCTTGGCACTGATTTGGCCTTCGGTCAGGCCTCCATGGCCGCTGCCGCTCGTTGTCTCATCTTGCTAAGAGTGAATTAACGCCTTTGCCTTCCCCAGGACGTCTCTCCTCCACCACAGTTGAGGGATTCCCCCCCCCTTCTCTGCAGCAGAGGTGGTGGAAGGGGTGGATAATGGGTCTCATCTTGGCCCCCCCCCAAACCCTTCATCCTAGCGGTGCCGGTGGTACCGCAGCAAGCACAGAGCCCCTGGCAGCGGGGATGCCTGTGGTGAGCCGGAAGGGTTGGGGGGTCCCACGGTTCGGGGACGCCTCCACCTCTGCTGCCGCCGTTTGTTTGCTCTGGTTTAATGTAAACCAGATTTTGCAGCTGGGAAGGAATCTGAAAGCCAAGTCCTGCGGCTGGAGCCCCTCCTGGTTTGCAGCGCTGCTGGGTTGGGTTTGTTTGGGAGGGGAAACGGGAGGTGGGTTGGGATTTGGGGGGCCCGAGCTTGGGGGAACTGTCACAGGGGGTCCCTGCTGATGGACCTGGGGAGCTGATTTGTGGGACCTTCCCATGGGGCCACACGGAGCTCTGGCAATGGCTCGATGACGTTACGTGGCGCAACCGGAACACGCTGCTGTCCCTGGGAACACACCGTGGCGTGTTGGGGACAGTCGCAACCCACTCCTGAAGTCTGTGTGGGTGCAGAGCCTGGCTGGCTCTTACCTTGGCCCATCGTTTTGGGGTCTGCGTGGGGATGAGACCTCATCCCATGTCCTACAATGCACCACGGGCTGCGGCTGCCACCATGGGGCACATCCAGCCCCATCCAGCACGGAGGAGCACGGCGCGGTGGGAGGATGGAGCTGGCCTTCATCCTTCACCAAGGATGCTTGGGCAGCCAAAACCCTGGGCCCCCTGTTCACTGCACCCCAAGTTCACTGCACGCCAGCTCCACGGCTGCCCCTTTGCCAAGGCTCCGGGGAGTCCTGGTCCCGGCACCACTCGGCCACCGCAGCAGCACCAGGGTGAAATCCTGCCCCCAACCTATTTTTAGCCACGCTCAAGCTGGGAATCGTTTGTAACGATCTGCGTCGGGATGAGCGGTTGGGAAATGCCACTCGTGCCGGGCGCTGGCCCCTCTGCCGCGCCGCCTGTGTCAAAGTTTCCACTGGAAACCTCAAGGTTTAAGGCATTTTCTAATCAGCCAAATGACCGCTGTCTGAAGCCGGTTCTTGGCAGCGGCCCCGGTCCCCTCGCCGCACACACAGCGTCCCCCAGGCTTAAGCAATCCCATTCAGCTGGTTTCCATCTATTTTCTGCAGCGCCTCATTGCAAAACAAACACAGCCCCTCGCCTGGCGTCGGGGCTGAGGAAACCAGAGCTGCATTTTGCTTTTCGTAAGGAAATTCAGCTGAGTGAATTAAGTGAGCGCCCAAGCTGTCAGTGCTTCAGCGCTTGTGCTTGTCCCTCTGTGCTGGAGCTGCACGCAGGGCTCGGGGTGGACGCCCCGTAGGGTTTTGCTTGCGGCGGAGCTCGAGGGTCTCGATCCATCATGGCGGTTAATGTTTCGCCCTCCCCTCTGCAACCCGCAGGCTGCTGTGCACGAGCCCCAGAGGAGATGGCGATGCAGCCACCCACGGTTGTGTGGATGCTGGTGCTGATGCTGCTGGCAGTGGCCCCGGCGCACTCGGCCGCGCCCCGGCACGCCGCGGTGCTGCCCGATGGCGGGGGCAGCGGGGACGGCGAGGAGGTCTCTGCCACGCCGCCCTTCCATCGTGTGACACCAAGGACAGGCCCGACAGTGGCAGATGCCACGGGGACCACAGTCACCAACAGCTCGGCGCCAGGCAGCGTGCTGGATGGGCTGGTGGACTTCTTCAAGGAGTACATGCTGCTGGTGGTGGTGGTGGGCTCGCTGGCCTTCGTCCTCCTCTTCATCATCTGCGCCGCCGTCATTGTCCGGCAGAAGCACAAGGCATCTGCCTACTATCCGTCCTCCTTCCCCAAGAAGAAGTACGTGGACCAGCAGGACAAGGCAGGAGGAGCGCGGGCTTTCAACGAGGTGCCCGATAAAGACCCCGACCCCGGCGCTGAAGAGCCCCTCGACTGCAACCGGCAGCTGCAGGCAGACATCCTCGCTGCGGCCCAGAACCTCAAATCCCCCCACAAGGCGCCGTTGGCCAACGGGGCCCGGGTAGGGCAGAAACCTCCCCCAGAGGAAAAGGAGGAGGAGAAAGGGAGCAAAAAATTGGGTGATGAGCAACGGGCTGAGCAACCCACTGAGTCCCCTCCCCAAAATCCAGGCGCTGAGGAAGCAACGGGTGCAACGGGAGTGGGGGGTGATGGGGCTCCTGATGCGCCCCAGGATGGCACCCAAGCTGTCTAGGGCAGGGACCTGGTCCCGGCCGAGCCCGAGGAGCTGCCGGCTCAGGATATGCCCCGCGGACACGCGATGGACATGGGGGTTTGTTGCTCCATATGTACGTGGTGGCTTGACGAAGCCCTGATGAAGATCTCCCCCCACTTCCCTCCAACCCCTGCACCCTCGGAATGCTGTGGCAAAGCCATATTTTATTTGGCAGACGGTGGTTTTGGACAGTGCTGGAGGGCCATCGGCCCCATCGCCCCTGCCTTTTCCCACCCCTGGGCATTGGGTGGGCACTTCCTTCCCAGCTCCAGCTCTGCCCCCCGGTGCTGTGCCCGGCGACCCTCGCCCTCTACCACGCTGCCAGCTTTCTTCCAAATGTATTTTCACTAATTAGCAGCCCAGGAGCTGCATTCTCTGGGCAGAGAGATGGCCCTGCAGCTGGGGGTCTGTGGGGAGCGGGGTGGGGTGCCGTGAGTTGGCTTTGCTGAGCACAGTGACCACCAAGGACATGAGGACAGGATGACCTTAGCCATCCCTGCCCAGCTAATGGGAGAAGGGAAGAGGATTTTGTGGCAAGGACTCATCCTTCCATTTTTCTACCCCAAAACCATGACCCAAGGGCAGCCTAGAGCCCAGCTGGACTTTTTGCTTATTTTCTTAACCCTTTCAGCTAATAATAAAGACCTTTCCTATGCAAATCTCCTTTCCCGTGTGTTTCTGCAGCTTGCAGGGTGGCCAAAGCACAGTCCCCGGATCTGTTCGCTCCCCGGTCCTTCAGGACTTTTCCCAGCACTGCACTGGTGTTGGGGTGCAGCCGGTTTGGGCTCTGGCCCCACTGGGTCCCCCAAGAGCCTGGCAGGCACAGCCAGCAGCTGGCCCGGCTGTGCTTCAGGGTGAAGGTTACCCCATGTGGGTGAAACCCCAGAAACCAAGGACGCGCTTATCATCCACAAAATCTGTACAGCAACACCCTGTTTCTGGGAAACTTTTATCTCGTGCTCTGCAGCCGAGGGCGGGGGGGCAGGCACGGTGCTGCCGCACAGCTCAGCACCAAAACACAACTGCACCCAGTGGGAAACCAGGAAGGTGAGAGGTTTTTCTGCCTGGAAGGCAACGCCCCCCAAATCCCTGTAATCTCATATTTTGTCCCAGCCATGGGACATGCAGGGATGTGTCCCCGTGTCCCCGCACTGGGGCAGCCCTCCCCCTTGGAAGAGCGTGCTGGCTTTGTCGAGGGGCTCTCACAATGAGCCGATTCTGCCTCAAAGCAGCCGCGAGTGTCTGAAGTTTCCCTGCTTTTTGGGAAACCACAGGACCGTTCCCAGGGAGGGAGGCTCTTTTTTTGCTGCTGGAGGGTGGCAGGAGGCAGAGACCATGCTGAAGGCCGGTGACCAGCACGTGGTGCTGAGAAGAGGTACCGCAAGAGCTGTCTTGTGAGTGACAAACCACAGCAGCAACACGTGGCCTGCTCTGCATCCAAAACCAGCTGTGGAAAGTTACATTGGAATGAGCTACTTCTATTTAAACACATTTTATAATGGTTTTAAAACACCCTTAGTATGAAAAAAGGCAAGTATGTTTTCTTGGGTGGTTTAAAATCTTAAGAGCAGGCAAAGTTTTCAAAGGTGTTTTCTGTTTGGTTTGGAAATCTATGGGAATCCTCCCCTGGCAAAGAGCAGCCACCAGAAGGCACAGGAGAGCACGGCGGGGGGCACAGAGGGACAAGCTGTGCCACATCACGGCACATTTAAATTCCAAACACCGGTGTGTGCCCGGCTCCTGGGAGCAGCCCACACTCGGTGTGTGAATCCTCGAGTGAGTGAACACCACCCGCACTCTGCCCATGACCCAACCCTCTGGCAAAGCTACCCGAGCCGCGCAGCTGAACTGCGTGGCACAGACCCACCCCTGCTCCCTGGGAGCTTCCCCTCAGCTCTGCATCCCAGCCACACGATTCCCCTCCAGGGTTCAAACCCGAGGGTGTATTTCCTCTAGCAGAGAACCTGACCAATCCAAGGGTTGAATTCACCAGACACCCCAAAATTAAGACTGTTGCTCTAAACGGAGCTCAAGAAAACTGCAGGCGTGGGGCTGCGTTTCCTGGAGCTGCAGCACCCAGCACACTCGTGCTCACCTCCCACCAGTGCCCTGTTAGTGCCCTCTGGTGCCTCCTGAAGCATCCCAGCACCCGGAGAGAAGGAACTGGCGCCCAGATTGTGAAACAAAACTCCAACACAGCTGCAGTTTGCAGGCAGAGGCACTGCCCCGTGTTTGTACACCGCATCGATACAGACCGAGCCGCAGTTCTTACACAAACATTAAGACCAAGGCAACGTTTTCCACTAAATTCTGTAAAATATTAGGCAAAACTATACATCTTCCAAAAAAAGTGCAGCCCTTCCAGTACCAGAACAGCAGGATTTTCTCTCCAGAGAGAAGCCGCTGAGTTGTCTATAGCTGAGCAGTCTTCTTCATTCCCAAGTTTCAGACACAGTCATGCCAGGACACAGAACACTGGAATATCCACATCCCAGTTGTGCCAGTACACAGGCTACTGGAATACCCACATCCCAGTTGTGTAAGCACTACAAGAGTGGCTGCACACACAGGAACAGTGACACGTTGTGCGTACGTTGTGCGTATCTTACAGCTTCATTTCGTAGTGCGCAGGATCCTACTAACAGCTAGAATAATTGCACTGCAAATTTAAGTGGAATGAGAACAAGCTTTACAGTCAGTTTAGGCATTGTTCGCTTTTTTCTCTGACTCTTCTTTGTTTGGATCCTGCTTCAACTTGTAATCAGCCAAGGCAGCCTTGATGGCATCTTCAGCCAGCACTACAAACAAAAAGAGTATTTCAAGGTCAAGAAAAAGTTGTTAGAACAAAAGATGCTGTAAAAAAAAAAAAGACAGCAGCCAGTAGTGGCAACCACTGCAGGCAGCACCTGAGTTTGAGAGCTCAGTTGGCATCTAGGAAGCAGAGTTTCAGAATCTGAACACTTCTTATCAGTTTGCTGAGCTACAGAGTCCAAAAGACGAAAGAGATCTGAAAATAACCCTGAAATCTGAGCATAAGCCAGTTTCTCTTGTGGGTCAATGTTAGCTGTTATTTGGAAACAACATTCAGAAGCATCTGTGCCCTTCCCAGATGCCTCCCTCTCAGACACAGGTTTGCATTTGGACTTTCCCGTGCATTTCTTTACTCACTGGAACAGTGCAGTTTGACTGGAGGAAGGCAAAGTTCTTTAGCAATATCCGTGTTCTTGATTTGCAATGCTTCATCAACCTGAAATGCAATCAGTGTGCAGTCACTGGTCACGTGAGGTACAACGCGGCTGCAAGGGCATCTGCTCTAAGAGTCCTTCAATGCTCCAGAGCCAACAGAATCCACACGGAAAAACATCTCAACTATCAGGGGCAATGAAAGATGTTGGAATTAAGGGATGTCTCAGATTGAGCAGTGGCAGGAATGAACCTCACCTTTGGTGAGGCCCAGGTTGCCCAGAGCAGTGGTGGCTGCCCCATCCCTGGAGGTGTTCCAGGCCAGGTTGGATGGGGCTTGGAGCCCCCTGATCCAGTGGGAGGGGTCCCTGCCCATGGCAGGGGTTTGGAACTGTGTGATCTTTAAGGTCCCTTCCAACCAAAACCATTCTATGATTCTATAATACAAGTGTTACAAAGTCCCACTGCAGGAATTGTTCTATGTTCACCTTTACCCCTTACATGAAAATATATTTCTTGCCTGGCATAAAAAAAGTGTATAAATAATATAGACAATCCGCAGCTAAACTTTCTTTCAGTACCAGTGATCAACACATTGCTGCTTTCTGCCCAAGACACAATGGACTTCCCTGCAGATTATTGGGGGATCTTAGAAAAAGCAACTATTGCTCTAGAAGTCAGGCCACTAACAGCTCTGATAGCCGTGTACACTGTACCACACATACAAAGTCTGTACTGGGATTACCAGGCCACTGCTTCCCAACAGAGAACACAAGCAGGTCTGATGCTCCGAAGCCTTTCCACGGTGTCCCCTTTGACGCTGGTGGGAATCCTTACCGTTTTCCCTTTGACCCACTCTGTCGCAAGTGAACTGGACGCGATTGCCGACCCACAGCCGAATGTTTTGAAACGGGCATCGACGATCTTCCCGTTCTCATCCACTTCCACCTGAGACAGGCAAGCACCACCTCAGCCACTGGCTCAACCAGGGCCAAACAGAACCACCCCTGAGGCCCAGACAGGGCCCTGGGGAGCAGGACAGGGCCCAGCCCCCCAGAGCCACCACTGAGGCCCTTCGGGAGGAGGACAGGCCCTGCCCGAGGCGACCTTGGGGCCGGGGGGTGAGGGAAGGCCGCGCTGCACCCCTGAAGGGAAGGGGGGGCGGGCTGGGGCCCCGCAGCAGCCCCAGGCCACCCGCCTCCTGCGGTGCCAGCGGGCCCCCAAGGTCACCTGCAGCTTCATGACGTCTCCGCAGGCCGGGGCGCCCACCAGGCCGGTGCCCACGTTCTTGGCGTTGCGGTCGAGGGAGCCGACGTTGCGCGGGTTCTCGTAGTGATCCACCACCTGCCAGGGCACCGCGTTAACATCCCCCACCGCCTCTCCGCGCCCCCCTGTCCCTGCGCACACAGCCCCTCGCCCCTCACCTTCTTGTGGTAGCCCAGCCGGGCCGCCGCCTCCCCCCCGCGCCCGGGCCGCAACAGCGCCGCCCCCGCCGCCCTCAGCGCCGCCATCTTGACACTGAGGGGGCGGGCAACCCCGCCACCCTTTTTATAGCCTCGGTCAGGGAGGCCACGTCCCGACCAATCAGTGGCCACTTCTGCGCCCTGACCACGCCCCCGCCCATCTTCAGCCCCCTGCCAATCATAGGCCACGCCCCTTCTCCGGCCACGCCCCCGTGCGGTCTCAAGCCCCGGCGCCCACTTTTTGCCCGGAGCGGAGCGGGGGGCCGTGGCGCCAAGGGGGGCGAGCACTGAAGGCCGCTTGCGCGAAAACAACCCCACTGTCGCTCAAACCATCGATAAACGTTATTTCCAATCACGACAGCGTTTATCGCGACACCCGCGCGTGCGCGCGCTGCAGCGGCCACACTCAATATGGCGGGCGGGCGCCGCAGCCCTCCTCGGGGGTCCTTGGACGGGCAAGGTCCCCAGGCGCCCACGGCGCCGCTTGAGTCTCAGCCCGGAAGTCAAAGCTTTCAGCCCCGGCAGCGCGCTCCGCAGCGCGGCCCCAGTCGGCGGCCTAGCGCGGGGATCTGCTGGCGGCGGACTGCCCCTCGTCTCGCCGTGCTTACCCGGCAGGAGTTGGCGGCGGCGGGACAGGCGGCGCGTCGGGCACCCCCCGCGGGCGGCGGAGTGGGGCTGGCTGCGAAGGGAGCTGCATAAGATGGCGGCGGCGGGAGCCGAGGCGGCTGCGGTGGCGGCGGCGGAGGAGGAGGAGAAGAAGCGGCTTCCAGAGGGCGACCCCGAGTCGGGAGACGACTCAGAGGATGAGGGCGACTCGGACTCGTCTGGTGATGGCGAGGATGAGGAGAAGGAGAACGAGGCCGAGATCCAGCGGCTGGAGGAGCAGGTGGGGTCCCGGCTCTTGGCCCGGGGGGCTGAGGGAAGGCCTCCCCCTCAGAGAGCTGGGGGTGCGGGGAGGGCTTTCCCCCCCTCAGAGAACCCAGGTTTTCCTTCTGGGTACCTCGGCGGAGGGAGACCCGGCCTTCGTGCGGTCTCTCTCTTCGTGGCCGCGGTTGGGTCGGTGCTGGGAACTGACGAGATGCGAATGTTTGGAGTTGGAAATTGAAACGCGGGCGTTTTGGTCGGGAAACTGGAGAGGAGAGCCCTAGGAACAGCTTCTGCTCATTGAGAAAAAGCACCTTTATTACTAGTCCGGGGTTTATTAATTGTGTGGCAAGGAACTAGGTGGTACTAAATGGTCTTTGAGGTCTCTTCCAACCCAAGCAATCTGTGATTCAAATTAAAGCACGTTTGGCGCTGTAGAAGGCAGTTTTGCTTCTTTAGCGCCTCTGGGTCTGTTCCTCCCGCCAGTAGCTGCTGTGCTCCTGTGCTGACATTCGCACTGCTGAGGAGTAACCTTCAGAGCTGGAGGCTAAGCTCCGAGCTTAACTCTAAAGCTTTGGTAAGCTTGGAAGTGTTTTTTATAAACGTCTGCTTGTGATCTGAGAGCGTCGTGCAAACAACAGCAGAATTTGGCACAACTCTGTGCAGGAAGATTGGTGCTGTCTTGGTTAAGTGAGATGAGATCTTTGTGCCCTAGAAGACAGTATTCTGTTCTGTTCTGCTCAATATTTTAAGGTTTCTTCTTGTGCATTGCTCAACAGTGCTTTTAAAAAGTAGCTGTCTTTTTTTTCCCAAAGCTTTCCATCAATGCATTTGACTATAACTGTCACTTGGATCTGATAAAGCTGCTGCGCCAAGAGGGGGAGTTGGTAAAGCTCAGAAGAGCTCGTCAGAAGATGAGTGAACTCTTTCCACTTACCGAAGGTACGGAGGATCTCCTGATTGTGTTGCATCAATGCTGCTTAAGCATCATCCATGTAAAATACCCGAGCTAGGCTTCGACAACGTTATTCCAGTCCAGGGAAAACGTAAAGAACAGGCTTGGGTCTTTTTAAACTCTGAATGCTGCTGGTGTTAAAGGCCAGCATTGAGCTTGGCCTCTGACAGATGCAGGGTAGTGAGCCCATTGCAGGAATTCCAGTTCTTGCCATTAGCAACTGCACTGTCCTGACCTCTACCAGAGGCTGCTGTGGTGGGGTGGGACCAGTGGGGGGGTGTTTGTACGTGCCCAGCTCCTCCAGCCTCTTGTCTGTCTGTCTGGTAGCTGGGGGAGCCACTGCAAGGACGCGACCTGCCGTAACCTGGGGACAGGCGTGTGTTTGCTCGCGGTGCTGTTGCTGTAGGGCTGGTACCAGCTGTGGGAAGGCAGCGTTGAAACAACTCCAGTCTCTCAGTCAAGGAATGTGATTCAGAGCCCAGAAAAATGCCTGCCAAAAATTAAATTTTTGCAGGCAAGCAGCAAAAAATGCGATGTTGGTACAAGTTGCAGGTAGCTCTCGAAGTGGGTGTTTTGTTTTTGTTCACAACACAGAGGCGACATAGGTATTGCGGAGGCTGTTCCACCAGGGTGCTTTTAGCCTTGGCTAGGGAAGATTTCCTTCAATGCATGTGGAAAATTGCAGTCTCTAAAGCCGTTTGGTGTTTCTTGTAAAGGAGAGAGGAAAGGTGTTCCTCTGGGTGCCGCTTTGGTTACTGGGACGTACTGGTCCTCTGCCCAAGGCACTGATAAATGACTGCTTGCAACTTCTCTCTTTCAATAGAAACGTGCTTGTTTGGTACCAGTTCAAAAAGATCAAACTCTTAATTTTAAATTAATTGTGAGTGGTTGTGGGGACTAAAATTGATCTCTTTTTCCCTCTTAGCCCTCTCCTCGCTTTTAAGTCTGTTACTAAAAGCTATCATAAAAATTCAACAGGTGGATTTAACTTTTTCTGAACATTGGTGACGTATTCTAAACTTCTTCCTTTCAGAAATTTGGCTGGACTGGTTGAAGGATGAGATAAAAATGGCTTGTGAAAGCTCAGAGCGAGAGAAAGTTTATGAGCTGTTTGAGAGAGCTGTGAAAGACTACATTTGTAAGTTAATATGTTCTATAAGATGTGTTGTGTTGCATTCTGATTATGGCTTTTTTTTTTTCCCTAGGAAAGTTCCTTCCTCCTTTATAATGCAGAAATTGGATCAAAAATATTAGTGCAATGTGATCTTCAGTTTTCCCAAAGCATTAGAGTTAGACCATTGAAAGGCAATGCTTTAAGTACTATTGCAATAAGATCTTCTAAACAAATGTAAAAAGTTTTAATTGCATGTTCTGTACTTCTCTAATCTCTAAAAGCAGCAGGAATTGTGCTTACTTTCTCCTTTACTTATTGTAGGCTTTTCAGCTCTGTCTTTGAGGAAAGTGAATGCTTTTAAGGTGGCTCATTTCTGCTCCCAAATTCTGTTGGTTAGTGCTCTTTGCTGCTGCTTCCGCTAAGTGACCGCCCTTTCAGAACATGGGTACTGTCTGTGAGGCAGCGTTCTTGAAGCCTTTTAAAGTGGGTAACCTGGCCGTGCTGCGGTGCCAGGCTCTCATCGTCCTCACCAGAAGTGAAGGAATCGTGTGCCGTCTTGTCTCTCCATTTCTCAGGAGCTGCCTGCAGTTCTGTGGCTTAAAGCCTTTAGCCTAAAGCACTGAGTGACTGTGTGCTCCTCGGGTGTTGTGCTGAGGTGCTGAAAATGTAAAGCCTGAAGGAGTGGAGGGGGCTCGGTAGCGCTGAGGAATGCAGAAGCCTTACACAAAATGCCACGTTAGAGCAGGGACACAGCCGCTCTCCGGCATCGCTCGGGCAGAAGGACTGGAGAGATGAGGAACTAAGAGGGAGTATCCTCTGGATCTGCTGGATGGATTGCACTTGGGGTTTGGAAAGACTTCTTCTGGAGCCCCAGATGTGCGGTCCAATATCCGCTGTCTCTGCTGGGTGTCCCTGAACCTCATTTGCTCAGATACTGCCATCGTAGGGAGTGCTGTGAGGGAGCTTAACACCGTTCTAGCAAATTCCTCTCCTTCACAGTTAACTGCTTAAGCAGCTGCTGAACAGGCAAGTGCCGGAGTCTGGAAAGAGAAGGACCTGCTTTAGCCTGAGTTCTGTAGGACTGTGACAGCTTTGTGGTCCAAGCTTTGCACATGGTGCTTAAGAAAAGTCAAGTTACTGTGTGAGGGAGTCTTGATGCCTTTCTGGTGTCCCTTACGTATCTGAGGTGACGTGCAGGAGTCAGTCTGCATCAGCAGCGACCACAAGAGAGACTCCTTTCAGGAGACAGTTGTAACAGCTGATACTCAACCAAATAGAATCAAATATTTTAATTCTTGTTTACTACTTCGGACTGTAAAGAAAACTGCTGTGTCTTGGTGTGTCTGTGGGTGTTTGGGAAGCAGAGAGCTGCCTTTTTTTATTTTTGAGGGGTGAGTTCACCTGTTTCTTATAACTTTGTTTTAGGTCCTGAAATTTGGTTGGAATATGCCCAGTATTCAATTGGTGGCATTGGTCAGGAAGGAGGAATTGAGAAGGTTCGCTCAATATTTGAGAGAGCGTTAACTGCGGTGGGGCTGCACGTGACAAAAGGCACCGCGTTATGGGAAGCGTACCGCGAGTTTGAGAATGCCATCCTGGAAACAGCACAGGTAAGGCCGGTCCTTGGGCTCTGGTAACAAACAAGTGGTGTCTGTAGTTTCTGAAATCATCTTGTGCTGCCCCCTCATCTGAGAAAAGAGGCTGTAGTGTCACACAAGTGTTTTTCAGCTGTATGGTCTGAGAAAAACGCTATATATTTAGTTATTTGGTGGTAAAATCTCATATCCAGAAATAGAGTGGCTTTAATTGAGTAGCTTCATTATGAAACAATGTTCTTGCCAGTGAATATTTTTGCACAGTCAACTGTGTTTGAGTTTCTAAACTCTATTTTACTTCAGCTTTTAACTCATTCATTATTTTGCCCTTTTTTATGACTTTTGAGTGATAGTATATTATCCCTGGAACATGTGGTTTAACATCTGCAAAATATACTTTTACAAGACGGCCAGAATGTGAATATTTGTATTCTTTGTCATTTACTGTGTAAGACACAGAAGCTTAAAAGGTGCCCCTGCCTGGCGCAGGGGTGAGATGATTCTAGTTTGAACAAGATGGGCTTTAAATGTCCCTTCCAACCCAAACCATTCTACAAAATGCTCAAACAAAGGAGTAACGGGAGAACATCCTTTCTTTCACAAACAGGAAGAAAGCTGGAAGTTTTAGATCATCTGTACGCACAGCAGGGGTTAATTGCAAAACTATTTGGCAGCCCAGTGGGGTCGTGAAATGGCACGATCACGTGTGGGCTACTTTTATTTTATTTTTTTTTTAGGTTATCATTTCCCTGTGCATGTGTCCTCTTCCAGTGAGGAATGTTTTTCAGGTTCATCCAGCTTTTGAGTCTAGCAGTTTCCAAGTTTTAGCTTTCGGAGCAGTGATCTGTGTCAGTCCTTCAAGGATCATGTAGTCTTTTGGAGCCCAGAGCCCCCAGCCCATGAACAATACGCTATCGTGTTCATCAGCTGAGGCTGGAGGGAACTGATTAAATTTCAGTCCTTTTGTTTGTAGCCAGCTCCTGGCAGCGTTCCATCGCCTGAGCAGCAGCAGATGCTCTGCAGCCAGCTTGAGAAGATCCACACGCTGTTCCGGCGCCAGCTGGGGATCCCGCTGTTAGGTAAGAGCCGGTGCATTTGGAGAGTTGGCATGGATGGGCTGTGGTGTGGCAATCCAGGCGTTAGTCATGATGATTCTTTTGGAAGAGCTGCACAAACTGCAGCTGTACTATTTGTGAATTCTCCAATCAATGACATTTGCCTTTCTTCAAGGCCTCTTCAATGATGCACAGATCCCTTCTTAGTCATTGAAACTTGGTTTGTCTGTTTCTTCAGTACATAAACTGAAGGTATTTAAAGTACAAGAGATGAGCGCAAAATGTGACCATTAGGAACTACAAATTCAACTGTGATGGCCATTACGTAAAATCCCTGGTTGGTAGGGAATAATCCATGCTGACAGCTCTCTGCCTCATTCTTTAAACTTGAGTCTGTTTTCTTGTGACTTTGCTCTGTAGGAGAAAGTTAAACACAGTGCTTTGACTTCTTTGTTTGCATATTGAAAGGGTTTGAGTTGGTCTCTCTAAAGTCTAGGGAAAAATCCTACTGCTTTCTTTTTTTCTCTAAATCGAAATCAGTAGCTTCAGTATAACTTGTCCTAAGTTTGCGCTGTATTGCAATGGATGAGTCAAGTGTCTGAACCCTCTGAGCATACGGTAGAGGGTTAAGATGCAAAGGTGTAAACAGAAATATAAATGTATTCAAATCAAATACAGGTTGGATGTTGATTTAGTGGAATAAGTTACTGATGGGGGTTTCTTGTCTGTGTTAATAGATATGGAGGCTTCTTACGCGGAATATGAGGAATGGTCAGAAGAGCCAATACCAGAAACAGTAATAAAAAATTACAAAAAAGCTCTACAGCAACTGGAGAAGTATAAACCATATGAAGAGGCACTGGTAATGCTGCTACTTATACCTTACTTTAAGAGTTAATTGCTCTGGGGTGATTAATTTTTTTCCAGACTGTTTTTCTAGTGTATTGGTTGGTGACTCAGCTGTGACCAACATGAGACAAAACCCCTCAAAACTGGGTATTCTGGAAACTATTGAATTTGTTGACTGTGTCAGGTCACCCTAAGGTGCATATGAATACAATCTCTTAAGAGAAATAAAAACTAGAGATCTGAACGGCTTTGGAACCAGAGTGGTATTTGGAGAAATGTGAAAATTAAAAGCTACTGATATCTAGAGGTCAAGCTCTAATGTGAGATTTTGCATGAGACCTACTGAGTAACAATTGAACTGTTTGAATTGTGCTTTATTCAGGAGACTTTAGGGTTTTTTGTGTCTCTGTTTTATAGCTGAGTGCTGAAACACCGAAGCTAGCAGAATATCAAGCTTACATTGATTTTGAAATGAAAGCAGGTGATCCAGCTCGCATTCAGTTGATCTATGAGAGGGCACTGGCCGAGAACTGCCTTGTGCCAGATCTTTGGGCACGCTACAATCAATATTTGGTAAGGAAAAAACCCCAGATATTTGTATTTTTCCTATTTTTTTTTATCTTAGTGGCTGATAAACAAACAACCAGTAAGTTCTGCCCCAGTCCTGTCCCTCAGTCTCTGAATTCTTCAGAAACTGATTTTCACATCACCTTTAGTTTCTTCCTGTTTTCAGCAGTGTGTTTAATGATCAGGTGAGCATTTTGCTCACATTTTCCTCCAGCTGTGTCTTTTCAGTGCAGAATTAAACTGGGTGTGGGCATTGAGCCTTGCACTGTCTGGCAGAGTTGACCAGGTATAACCTGGTACAGGTATAACCTGTGCTGTAAGCCTCAGTCTTGGCTCTGGTAGCTGGTCATCCAGAGGAGATGCTTCTGAGGATGTTCCTTCTTTTCTTCTAGCTTTCATAGTCAGAGCAGTTCAGCACTGTCTGAATCACAGTAGAGAACAAAAAAATGATTTACCAACAGGCCGAAGCAAACCCAGATTGAATTTGGAAATGACATGGAACTTGAGAGGCAGGGCTTTACGTATGGACAGAAGGTCAGGCTGGTGAGAGATCAGTGTAACTCGCTGCAGGAGATTTATCTCGGCTGCGTTGCTCTGTCATCTCTATCTTAGCAGCTTGAGGTTACAGGTGGAACAGTGCCTGCCTGACCCTCTTTCATTTATCCTTTCCTCCCCTCTCAACATACTAAGAACAGTTGGGAAAATGCCTAACTGGCTGTGTTAGAAGCAGACAGGTAATGCAGACTGAATATAGCATGAATTCTCGTTTGTGCTGCTCCTGGGCATATCCTGAGCAGCAGGTCAAGCATTGGAAGAGGCTGCCCAGGGAGGTGGTTGAGTCACCATCCCTGGAGATGTTTAAAAGACAAGTAGACGTCATACCTGGGGACGTGGTCTAGTGGCAGACTTAGCAGGGCTGGATCAATGATTGGACTTGATGATCATAAGGGTCTTTTCCAACCAAAACCATTCGGTGATTTCTGATTTGAAGGGGGTTCACTGGGTTTTTAGGAGTGAAGAATTTAAAATACACAGCTTTTAAAACCAGTATTTTATATTTTAAGATGTTGGCTCATTATAAGCTGGTATTTGTCTTGGAGGGTCTCTCTGGCTAACAGGAACTGAAAACTGTATATGATTATTTCAGGACCGGCAGCTGAAAGTGAAAGAATTGGTCTTGTCCGCTCATGACCGTGCTGTTAGGAACTGTCCCTGGACGGTTGGGCTGTGGATTAGGTACCTTTTGGCAATGGAGAGGCATAGAGTTGATCACGGCATTATTTCTGGTAAAGAAAGTTGATCTCAGCTAAACTTCTTTATAGTACAGAACTGCTTTCTGTGTTCTGGATAATGTGTGATGAGCAGTGGCTTGTAGGCTGCTGTAAGGTTTGTTTTCATCCAGTCTTAAAGCTGATGAAATGTACAGTAGTGTGATTCCTGGGCAAATCTGCTTTTGTTGAGTGGCTTCAGTTCTGAGCAAGGTGAACTTTGCATGCACGTTGCTGAGTTAAACTGGCTTTTGCAGTCGCTTCCTAAACCAATTTACTATGTGTAGCATTTCTTGTATTTTCTTGTCTTTCTAGAAATGAGGTGTATATATTTGTGCTGTACACTGTAGCTTGCTGATTCTGTCCGTATCTGAAGAGTGAATACGTTTCTAGGTCTTTTTCCCCTCATTTTCTTTCAGAAATGTTTGAAAAAGCTCTGAATGCAGGTTTTATTCAAGCAACAGACTACGTAGAAATCTGGCAGGCATATCTTGACTACCTGAGAAGAAGGGTGGATTTTACACAAGGTATGTATCGTACGTGTGAATAAATATTTAAACTGTTCTCCATGTTCCTCTCTGAAACAGTGGTACTACTTTAAAAAGAATTAAGTCTGTCACAAAAATTACTTTCTGGCCAGTTAGTGTCTATAAAGTGTGTGAACTTAGTTTAAAGCACCTCCTTGCTGACAGAAAAGATAGTGCTGTTGCAAAAGTGCTCTGCCTTACATTTTAGATACTTGATGGTTTTTTATGATGCTTGTAGTGAGTTTTACTGAAGTAATCAATTTTGGCTCCCCTTATCCCCAAATAAAATCATTATGAGTGTTAGGGGAAGAGGTTTTAGTAGATGGGAGGTGAAAATTAAATCATTATTTTCAAGGTAATTCTTCCTTCTCTCTAAAGACTCAAGTAAAGAACTAGAAGAGCTGCGGTCTGCGTTTGCACGTGCTGTGGAGTATTTGAAACAAGAGGTAGAAGAGCGTAAGTTAAATCATCCAATATATTGTTTTCTCGTTTCCAAAATATGTAAGACCAGTTCTTAGCACAATGTTTAACTTGCCTTCAAGTGTGTCGAACATTTTAAGAAAGCTACAGATAAACATTTTGTCTACAATGCAGAACTTGTTTAATAAACACTTTATTTCTGAGGCACACTGGCAAACAGTACTTATTTTTATTCCCAGGATTCAGTGAAAGTGGAGATCCATCCTGCACCATCATGCAGAACTGGGCAAGAGTCGAGGTGAAGTTTCTATGTGCTGTATTTAAATGGCTAGACTTGAGGGAGTTTAACATCCCACGCACAGAATTCAGTCCTCTTGTACTTGGGCATTTTGTCTGGGTGACTCCAATGAGTAAATCTTTCTTCTTCCCCTCCTGGGATCTGGACTGGTCAAGCACATAGTGTAACTTCAGGCTTGAATAACGACATCCCAGGAAAGGAACAGTGTTCTCTGTGAGAGTGCTGTCAGCATTGTTAGTGTGTGTTGCTGCTGCGTCTGCAGCACGGCACAGAAATGAGTAACTTGGTTAGCAGGCTGGCCACAGGGGCTTGGAACTGAACATTGTGTCTGTAAACTGCCTTTAGCTCTGCCTAACCTAGTGCTGCCTACACTAAGGAGTCTCGGACTAGTACAGTGTGTGGTGCAGACACTGCCTGCAAGTGGATGTTTTATTTTTCTTCCTTTGCCACAGGCTCCTATGAGTCAGGATAAGTCACGTTGCTTTAGTGCTGTAATTTCGCTGGCTATAACGCATGGGATGGAATGCCAAAATCTTGGGCATTGTAATCCTCCTGAACAACGTGGGCCTGAATCTGAATTAATTTCACTTTCTGTCCACTTAGTGGAGGGAGAAAGTAGATACATCCAGGTGTGATTCAGCTTATGCTAAGGCAGTTCTAATAAATCAGCTTTCTAGTGTGCTCGTGTACCTCTGCAGTTACATCCGGGGAATCGCACTTGGGTGTCTTAATCCCTTTCCTGAGGACATCTCCCTGCTCCCTTTCCTTAACGCTTCTCTTAGATGAAGAACTGTTTGGCTTTTTTAAGTGCTTTATTAGGTACATTCATGAATAATGGGGGAAAAAGAAGAGTTCAGAAGCAACTATCTGATTTTTTTTGTTATGACCAAAATGAAATGTATGTGGGAGCGAAAAACTGAGGTTGATGTCACAGGAGGGCAGGGAAGTATTATCCAGTAGGTTTGCATTAGGTGCTCACTCTGATCGCTCTGAGGAGCAGATGTATCTCCCTGGGTCTGTGGGCATAATCTGTGGCGGTTTCTAGTTTTAGAGGTTGGGAGGAGGCAGGGGGAGTGGTGTTGGACCAATAATCCTAATTTTATATCAAGAACTTGGATGTTGTGTTTCAGGCTCGCTTGTGTAACAACATGCAGAAAGCCAGAGAGCTCTGGGACAACATTATGACAAAAGGAAACGCCAAATATGCTAACATGTGGCTGGAGTATTATAACCTAGAAAGGTAAGAGCTTGGCTGGTTGGAAGAGGTAATTCACTTTTTAGTTTCCTCATCTGTGTGAGCCAAGAGTTGGATGCTTAGTATGGGTGCAGTTTTTCTAAGAGGCCGCTGAGGTTCTTGCGGCAGCTCTGCAGCGTATGTCAGAAGCATGACGGCGATGCTGTGTAGGGTGAGGTTGCTGGGAAAGGAGGGAAAACATTTGCATAGAGTGTAGTTAAGTGTCCTGTCTTGTAATCTTGATGTGGAGTTTTGGTTCCTAACTGCTGCGGTTTCCCTACTGCAGAGCTCACGGTGATACTCAGCACTGCAGGAAGGCCTTGCACCGAGCGGTGCAGTGCACCAGCGACTATCCAGAGCACGTCTGTGAGGTGCTGCTCACGCTGGAGAGAATCGAAGGTAACTGACTTCATATCATCTCGTTTTACACACTGTAGCTAGGGTACACTGATACAGAGTGAATTTTGATCCAGTGTTTTGTGTTCTGCTGAGAACTTGTTTCCTTTTGATTATTGTAATACGCAAGGACCTCTTTTTTTTATTCTTTTCTGGACTGATTTTGAGCCTGCTGAAATTGATTAGGTTTTCCCATGTCTTTTTGAAGCTTTCTGTTATAAATGAGATGTTTCTGTTTTCTTTTGCTTTTGAAGCCTGCTGGTTATATTTTAAATGTTTGTATGTAATGATTAGCATTGAGAGTAAGTTCCATAAACTCATTGACTCTTATTTTTCCAGAATTGTATTTTCAAATTATGAGAGAACTAAATACAAGACATTATTATTATTATCCTTTAGGAACTTTGGAAGACTGGGATGCAGCAGTTCAAAAAACAGAAAACAGATTGGCTCGAGTCAATGAACAAAGAGCAAAGGTCAGAACTACCTGAGCAGTTTATAGGAAATACCTGTATTAAGGTTATGCTTGTCTAAATGTCAGATTTCTAATGTTGATTCCCATAGATAAGCCTGAATTGTTTTAAAGCCTCAGAACTATTGATTTTAGTTTAGAAATATAAAAAAAGCATGAAAAGACATTAACTATAGTTCACCTTTTGACATTTGGGTGGATACAAGAGTAACGCACTCCAAGAAAGCTGTAAGAGCAAACAATTGAAATGTGCTTTAAATGATACTCCAGTTAGCACTGTATTTAATGTAGCTTAAGAAAAAACCCTACAAGTCCAGTCTCTGGAAAACAGAATTTAAGAATGCTCTGCAGTCACTAGAAAAAAGTCATCTTGCTTACTTTTAGGCTGCTGAGAAAGAAGCTGCTCTGGCAAAACAGGAGGAGGAGAAGGCTGAACAACGAAAGCAGGCTCGGGCAGAAAAGAAAGCTTCTAAAAAGGCTAAAAAAACCAGGACTGGAGACAAGCGCAAAGCAGATGATGATGATGAGGGCGAATGGGGACAAGAAGAAGGAGGTAAAAATTTAAAACTTCAGACCTCTGGGTTATCGGAGTTAACAGGGTTATTGGTTGCCTCCCTTCGGTTAGAGGCACGTGTGGAAGGGCCATCACAGGGTCTTTCTCATAGGAGATCTTCAATGTGGTAATGAAATGAAAGCAAGACACAATGTTTTTTTGCCAAACAGAAGTATACGTTTGTGTGAATTTGAGGGGGTTTTAAGTTTTTCTTAATTTAGAGAAACATTGTGGTTGGTTTTGGCCTTTTTTTTCCATTAAAAATGTATTTTCCTGACTCATCAAATGATGATGAGCCTGTGTCTGAATGAGGGTGTTCAGTGTTGTAGTAGTCTGTTGGAAAATGGTAACAGAAGATTTTAATGGGTTGCTGTCCCTGAGACTTTTGGAAGCTTTTAGAGGTTTGTATTTCTTCCAAAGGAAAAAAAAACGTTAAGACAAAGAAAGGTCTTAACTGACAGAAAAAAGGGAAAAATATCCCTGTTGCTTTCGTCGAAATACTTGCTGCCTTGATCAAATAATCTGTTGTTACTCGTTCTTAAAAACCTGAGAGAGGTTTTTATTTCATGTCTTTAAAGGCCTGTCATTGTATTTATGATTTCATGTGCTCTTCCCAGACTCCACAGTGGTCATGGAGAACACCTTAATTTCCATGGTGGGTGAAATAATGTCATTCTTTCTAGTAAGGTTTTCAATTTCATTGATCAGCAGAGCAGTCCAGCAAGAGGCACAAGGGAGATGGAGATGGAGGTGGTGATGGGATGCTTCTTGAAGAAGACATGGAGGTAGAAACCGGGCTGTTTGGAAGAAGTGGACCTGAAAAGCCGGATCACCCAGCTAACCAAAAGGAAAAGGCGTCCACCAGTCGAAAAGACATCCCCAAGGTTTTACATGACAGCAGTAAAGATAACGTCACTGTCTTTGTCAGCAACCTTTCCTACAACATGACAGATCCTGAAGTGAAGCTCAAAGAGCTCTTCGAGAGCTGTGGGGAGGTAGCAGAAATCCGTCCAGTATTCAGCAACAAGGGCACTTTCCGGGGCTACTGCTACGTGGAATTCAAGGAAGAAAAATCTACTCTCCAAGCTCTTGCCTTGGATCGTAAAGTTGTGGAGGGAAGGCCAATGTTTGTTTCTCCGTGTATTGACAAGAACAAGAATCCAAACTTTAAGGTAAAATGTTATTCTTTCAGGTGGGACTGTGTAAGAAAGCTAGCAGAATATTTTGCTTCCAAAGAGCCTGCATCGAATATATTCATGTTGTGCTAATTTGGAATGGTAAGGTTATGTCTTAGGAGTAAAACTTTTCTGGGAGTTCTTGCATCTTATGTTACTTTGCCATAAACGAGGATTAACATTAGCAGATTTCTGCAAACCTTGAGTAAGCCAATCCAAGGAACTCGTTAATGATGCGAGGTACTCGGATTCCTGCTTGAGTGTCTCCATCTCTAAAGTTTTTGGTTTTTTTGGTTGAGTCATGCAGCTGTGGGCGTTTATTATACAACCCTCTGGTTCTTGTTAATGATCTGTACTTGGGTACCTGTTGCATAATCAGTGGGTTTCTGCTTCACAAAGTTATTGTACAGAAAAGCTGCATGGTTCAGACAGTGACAGCTGAGCAAAAACACATGATCAAAGGCCCTTCCATTGTGAAGAAGACATAGGACTGAGACGTTTCTAAGTGCCTTAGGATTACTTGCAAGTCCTTAGTGTATGCTTGTATGTTTACAGGCAGATATCTCTCAAGATACTGTTAGTGTCTTGGTGTTTTTACATCTCGGAAGTGCTGTGAAGAGCTTTTAGAAGCATAATAGATTGAAATCCTTGGAGTCTCTGGCTGGTTTTGGTGTCTTAACAATCTTTTTACTTCTTTAGGTGTTCAGGTATAGCACAACACTGGAGAAACATAAATTGTTTATATCTGGTTTGCCATTTTCCTGCACTAAGGAAGAGCTGGAAGATGTGTGTAAAGCCCATGGGAATGTGAAAGACATCCGGCTGGTCACCAACCGAGCTGGAAAACCCAAGGTAGGCATCCTTAATACACTGATAATTTCAAAAAATCCTTCAAAAAGAAGCTCTTCATGAGGTTTGGATACAAAAAGTAAACTTTGTATTTTAAAAGTTGCCAATCTGGTGTTAAAACTGGTAGAAATACTTCGATTCATACAGCCCAGAATTCATGTAGTGCCTTTGTGCCAACAAATAAGAGGTAGGAAGGGAAGAGGTGTTTTTCTAAAATACTCTTGAAGTTGCACACGAATCCGTGATATAAATGGGATGGAGGGGAAGACATTTACAGTGCTTTCAGTATAATAAAAATAGGTAGTAGAAAGTCTGCAAAGAATATTAGGTTTTAAAGTAACTGGAGTTCATTCAGGAGTTCACCTGAATAAAACCATTCCCCTCTTCCCTTTCTTTGGTTTCTTGAGGCTATTGTTCATAACACCTGCTGCGACTGTAGATGGGCCAGTGAGAAATGAGCCACCTCTCTCTGACAGGGCTCTATTTCCATCCTGGAATAAATGACTCCTTGTTAAACAAGAGACTCTAAAGTAGCTGCTGCCCTGACAGGATTCTACCTCTAACTGATGCTGTCCTGGTGATGATGTGAATGTATTTTTAAAATCTCTTTTCTTGCTCTTGGCAGCATCTCAAGTGCAGTTCCTGCTGCACACGTACCTTGGAGCGAGTGCTCTCTGTGTAGCCCAAGTCTTGCAAACCATGTTCTCAGCTTGGTTTCAGCTGTGATTCTGTCTAAACCACAAAGAAACGTACTCTGAATGTTACATAAAATCTGATGTGTTTCTGTGAAACTGGATCATCCAAAATTACAGCTTAAGGGTTTGAATGTCATTTAGAAGAGTAAAGATAACAGAACTGTGAGGTTCTGCTTCCCAACTCGTGCACTTGCTGTAGGAGCCTGCTGTAACAGATGGCAGGGAGTGCCCTTTTGCCAACTTGCTGGAAATAAGATCTCATTCCTGAAGGTTCACCTGCAGTTGTTAGCAGCTGGTTACCGGTGCGGTTATGAGCTTAGTTCACGATGTCAATGAGGATTCTTTTCCTGTAAAGAACACTTTTGTCACTAGTCCCTGCTCTCGGGCCAGCAATGCCAGTCTGCTTAGAGACTGCCTGTCAGTTCTGTTAGAGCTACTTCAGATGGTTTCACTGCTCCCGAAACCCCACAATGGCCTTGTGTTAGCAGACTTGGATCACAGGAGAGTTTGTGTGGATCTTTGTTCTAACTCCATAGATTGATTTGTCTTTTCTTCCCCTATATATCTAAATCTGTCCAATATCAGATTCAGCTTGAATATATGTGTAATATACTTTTGGAAGTGAAGACTTGTCAGTGATGTAGCACTTAAATGTATTTTACTTTGCTGGGATCTTGATATTCTTAGGGTTTTTTTTAACATACATTCCACAAATTATGGCATTGTGAATGAGTCAAAAAATGCAGGTTGAAAACTTGTATAGATAAGAATTGTTTTAGTTAAAGAATACTGAGACTTTTAGCCATGTTTAGGTCTGTTTTCTCTACAGTTTTCTTATCAGTTGGCCAAATTATTAGGCAAAGCTATCACACAGAGAAAGAAGCACTAAAATAATGTGGGTTACATTACCTTTTTTCCTTATTTAGGGCCTGGCCTATGTGGAATATGAAAATGAAGCTCAGGCTTCACAGGCTGTGCTGAAAATGGATGGCCTGACAGTTAAAGAACATGTCATCAAGGTGGCGATCAGTAACCCCCCTCTCCGAAAGCTGCCCGACAAGGCTGAGGCCAGCAAAGCCTCGCCGTTCGCAGTACCACGACAGGTTTATGGAGCGTAAGTACTAGTGAGGGACACTCCTTGGCAATGCTGAAAATAGAAACACTGGGTTTCTTTGTGCACTAAAGTGTAGGAATCTTATCTAGAATATGAGAGAATGCTTAAAAGGTGCTGAACTGTAAAAATTTGGGTTGCTGGAGTGATGGGCAATGGCAGATTTTTCTCTACATCTTGAATAGAAACAGGAGCGTAGTGATGAGACGCGGGATATCCCATCGGATCTGATGTCAGCACCCGAGAGCTCATGACTTCCACGTCCTCTCATTCTGGAGTTCCAGCTACTGTTTATAGTGAGCATTACAGTTGCTCTTTCGTCTTTTAGAGTGCACCTGTCACTTAGCATTGCGTTGGCGTTGTGTTGTACATGCCCTGTAGATAAACACGGAGCTTCAGTTTCCGGGGACTGCTGGGCAGTTGTTTTCTGCCAGAACATGGGTGTCCTGTTTCAAAGCTTTGTGCTAATTGCTGATACAAATGACAGGAATAATATTTAAATGTGTATTCCTTATAGTGAACAAAGTTGCTTTTGCTTCCCTGTGCTAAAACAGCGTCTTCAACGAGCACTGGGATATTTTTAAATGTCACTTTTTGTTCTCCAGGCGAGGGAAAGGAAGGACACAGCTTTCAATGATGCCTCGTGCGTTACAGCGCCAGAGCAATCCTGTGGCTAAGGCCGAGAATGGGATGGTCCAGAACTCACCAGCAACTTCATCTGAACCCCCTGAGGAGCCTAAAAAGATGTCCAATGCTGACTTTGCCAAGATGCTACTGAAAAAGTGAGCAGAAAGTCTGCAATCAGCGGGTATGGTAAAATGTGAAATGCCTTTATGGAAGCCATGTTGTGTCCTTATGCTAGCAAGGAGAGAACGCCAGTCACAGTCATGTGTAAATACTGCTCTGGACTGCTGCATTCATCGAGATCAGTGTAGGGTGGTACAAATCCAGGTTTTCTTCCTCTGTTTCTAAGAGCAAAGAGTTGTACTATTTTCTGGTCAAATGGCTTTACATGATTCCTCATATTGAGGGTGACAAGAGGGGAAGTATTTCCTCTACCGGTTGGATGCGACATCGAGTTTTATGAATACAAATATTTCTCTTTCATTAATGAATGAGACGCTGAGTGAAAGCCTAGCGCTAACCTTGTCGAGCTCCACTGGTCAGTTCAGATTGTGATTGCAGTCATTCTCTCTGACAACGAACCCATTTTACACCCAAACACACACACGCAAGGACATTCATCTCCTTCCATTAAGAGTTAAACGGCAATGCTAGTAACCTCACCACAATGGCCTATTTTAGTATTGGGAGAGTTTCTATACATATGTGTGTATATGTATATACACAAATATACATATATATGTATCCAGTTAATATTCTGTTCACGTTGACTTGGTTTTTATATTGTGGATTTGTAAAAGACATTCAGATTATTATTTTTAAGTGTCATGAGGTAATCCTTGGATCTGGTAATTTTTGTTTCCCATAAAAGCTGTACATGCTGTTGCTGAGGACCACTTGGGTTTTTTGGTTGTTTTTGCTAGCTAGCTTATACGTCCCTTGCAGGTGATTTCTGTATGGTTTTGTACAACTGTGAAGTGCAAGCTGACGTTTCTTGGTTTATTAAACTCAAGTTCTCAAAGGTTTTCCATAAATACTGTTGCTTTTGTTTAAATGTGGGTGTTGGAATTGCACTTACCCTATGGCAGCTGGGAATACTGATGTACCTCACCTCTTGGGTGCACTGAGATACAGTGGCATTTGCATCCCATGTATTATGAACACCCTGAAACCATGTCAATAATCACCTCAGACTTTGAAATACTCCGGTACATGACCTTTGGTAGAAATATTAACTGCTTCTCGGACTAAAACTGTTGCTGATTCTGGAAGTCAGCACAGGCAGGGGCTGAATGCAAGCGGGGACCCCAGTACCATGTTGACTTGTATGTCATGAGCACTGCTGACACTAAACTGTCTTCTGTGCTGATGTGGCCTGGCTTTACTTGGAAGGAGGAATCTGCTTCATAGCCTTGAACCACGTTAACACCAGCAGTTGTGGTGATATGGCAAGGGACCAAGCTTGGCTGGTGCCTGTTCACAGCACAGCGTGCGGTCTCTTCTGCGCTGGACACTTGGGCCAGCCATCCAGTATTGTGCATATTTTGAGATTTATCTCAAAATCGGCTGAGGAACATCCTAGTGATACTTTAATGTGAAGCTTTGATTGGCGGGTGTGTTTAGATGATTCCTTACCCTGATGGCAGGCAGGCATGTACACAGCACTAGAGATGACTCGGATTTCGTTTGGCAGTTGGGGTTGGAGTTGCCACTTCAGCCCCTCTGCTGTGCCCTGTGCCTCCGTGCAGCTGTACTCAGCCAAGGGAGCAAGGATGTGTGGGCTGCGTAACAGCTGATGGAAACTGCTGCTCCACAAACGCAGCTGTAAGCATTTCTTGATTTACCGCACAGAATCGCGTTTTGAGGACAGCCTATGGCCTCAAGTTGTGCCAGGGGAGGTTCAGATTAGATATCAGGAAAAATGTCTTCACCAAATGGGTTCTCAGGCACTGGCAGAGGCTGCCCGGGGTGGGGGGTGGTTGAGTTACCATCCCTGGAGGTATTGAAAAGATGGATAGACAAGGTGCTCAGAGATCTGGTTTAGTAGTGGACAGGGACAGCTGGACTCAATCTCAAAGCCTTTTTCCAACCAAACAATTCTATGATTCTATTCCAAACCAAGACTTTAATATTAAAATAGTTTATTAATCTGTTACTAAAATAACTTTTCCCCCCCAGAGATCTAAAGTGCAGATTTTATTTATACTCACTTTGCACTACAAAAATAAGCATGCTTTGTAAGGACAGAACAGCCCTCATTTATCGTTTGCTTTCCCTGTCAGCAATTGGTACATAAGCACGGAGTGATGATGCAGGATCGAGACAACTCCCAGTCTTGTCCTATTGCCTGCTCATATAAAGTGTCATAACTACTTTGCAAGAGAGTTAGAAAGGAAGAAACTCAGCACTGGCCTGGGACAGTGTAACAGCTTACACTGTTTTGCAAAGGTTTTAAGCTTAACAGGACCCTAAACTGGACTGAAGTTTTCTGAACTTGGAGGTGTTGGGATGAATTACGCTGTTACACAGCTGTTGGGCAGGGGTGTAGGGAGATACTTGGTGTGAGGCTGTGGGTGCTCTCAAAGCAAGGATAAAGTTTGCTGCTTTGATTGCACAGCAGCTTCCAGGTACTACACTGACTGCCACTGCAGCACAAAGAGGCCTCGTGTGATTCCCAACACCATAGTAACGTGACCTAGTCATTAACTGGGAGAGTTACCTTGTGTAGACTGAAGGGTTTGGCAAACTCACTATGTGCATTCTTACCAAATGGGCACAACTGATAAAGGTTGTCTTGGTTGTGTATGACAACCTTTTCTGTAGAAGCTCTTTCCAAACCCTGAACTGAAATGTAGGCAGCCAGTTGCAGTTCCCCAGGGGTCTCAGAGCACTGCAGAGTCCTGCCTGAAGCACAGGAAGCTAAAGTATCTTGCAGCTCAGTGAAATCAGTTAGAGAGCATTTCTTCTGCTCCAGTCACATCATTTGTAATCTTAAACCAAACACTTCCCACTTGTATGAGACTCGCCCTAGGAAAGGCAACTGAAAGTAAACATGCGGAGTGCTACTGAGAACAGAAACAGGAGGGGAGAGGTGCCTTTGCTGAACTGGAGTTTCGCCTCCTTCCTGCTCAGTGCTGTCTGTGACTGACAAGAAGGTAATTAACATAGCCAGGAGAGTGCTGTTACTGCTAGAGTTCTGTTTCAGGGTTTCTTTGTACAACAGAGAAGAGGTAACACAAAAGCAACAACTCAGTTAAGACACTGTCTTGCCTGGGAGCTCCTTGACAAGGAAAGACAATACAGTGACCAACTAGGTGAAGGGTTGTGATTGAAGCAGCTTCTCAAAACTTAATTTTAAGGAGAAATTAAATTCTACTTCAGGTTGTTGAGCTCTTCTGATGCCTCTCCCCACCTTCTTCCAGTAGGACAAGCAAGTTCTAGTGCACAGTCACCATTGACAGTTCACATTTCTGCTTGGCATAATGTATATAAATAAATTATATTAATTTAATCCAATGTAAGACACTTTAAATAAATGAAATGCTAAAGAGTGACACCTCCTGTCGAGTTATTTCCCTGCAGGAATACTGAGTGGCTTGGCATTCTGTTCTCCCACACACTCACTGGCTTCCGAACATCGACAACCCTCAAGTCTTGACGGGGATAGTTTGTTTGTGTCCAGCAGTGCTGCCATCTGCTTCAGGTAAGCCCACGGAGTATTCCGTGGTGGCGATGAGCAACATGTCCAGAGTTGTCTCAGTACACTTAGCAATAAAGCGTATGAAAGGCCTCACATCGCCCTCGTTGGCTACTTCCAAGACATGGTAATACTCGGCCCGTTGCTCCTTGCGGATGGTGATGGGGGGGTAGCCCGCCTGCATCAGTATCAGGTTCATCAACAGGCGCGAGGTCCGTCCATTGCCATCTACAAATGGATGGATGTAAACCAACTTGTAGTGGGCTAACGCAGCAAATTCCACAGGGTGCAAGCTCATGGCGTCTTCCGAGTTAATCCACTGCACAAACTCCTGCATCTGTTTCTCAACATCCTGGGGATGTGGTGGTATGTGATGTCCTACAAACACCTGAGTAGTCCTGAACCGCCCTGCCTCCACCGGGTCGGCGTAGCCCAGCACTCTCCGGTGTATCTCCAAGATGTCGCTGATGGTTACGGAGCCTATCCGTGATACCAGCGTGGTATTGACGTATTTCAGAGCTGCGTGCATGCCAATCACCTCATTCTGCTCCACTAAGCTTTTTCCAGGAACGGCGTATCTGGTCTCAATGATGTGTCGTATTTCAGACAGCGTCAAAGTGTTCCCTTCAATAGCAACTGTGTGGTAGATGTGGTGATAATAGGACTCCTCCATCACTCGGCGCAGGGCAGAATTGCCTTTGGGGATCGCCATCACTTTTTTCACCTTGCTGTCGATGATGCTAAAATACCTCTGATCAATCTCCTCAACTAAAGGCAGTGTCCGGTCCCGATTGATCAAAGCCTTCTCATTGCAGGGAGAAATGGTTAGTGCTTTAGAGTACAAGTAGTCAGCTTGAAGAATGTCTTTTTCCTCCTCAGAAAAGATACCAAATTCATTCAGGGCATCTACATAATCAGGGTCAATTTTGAGGGCATACACGAAGAGTTTGTGGGCTTTCTCCCGCTTTCCTTGGCGCTTCATTTCCAGGGCTTGATTCAGGGCCGCTTTGGCTTCTAACTTCACTTCTGAAATGCAGTAATAATGATTAGGTAAGAGGGTACAGAGGTTTTTCAGTAAAACTTGCAAGATGGGCACTCTTCAACCATATGAAAATCAAATGAAGCCAGTCTGTAAGAACTGGAACACTGAAAGAGCCCTTGCAGGGCTACAAGCACACAGGCTTATGCCACGTTTACCGGCAGCAGAGCTGCTCCTGGCAGGAAGCATGGCTCAGGCCAGCCACAGGCGTGTGGCCACCCCAGCAAAACTGGCTTTGGCCACCAGACAGCTTTGTGTGGGAGAACACAAAAGCGTTCTAACTACATTCTCTTGGCAATAATGCCAGATCTCTTGCCAGAAGCACAGCCCACAGCTGCTAACAGCACTTCTATCTGCTCTTTCACTGAGCTATCAAACATCTGATAGCAGCCTTCTAGTACTGAAAGGGGCTCCAGGAAAGCTGGGGAGGGGCTCTTGATTAGGGAGGGCAGGGATAGGATGAGGGGTAACGATTTTAAGCTGAAAGAGGGAAGACTGAGATGAGATCTCAGGGAGAAATGTTTTGCTGTGAGGGTGGGGAGGCCCTGGCCCAGGGTGCCCAGAGCAGTGGTGGCTGCCCCATCCCTGGAAGTGTTCGCAGCCAGGTTGGATGGGGCTTGGAGCCCCCTGATCCAGTGGGAGGTGTCCCTGCCCATGGCAGGGGTGGCACTGGGTGGGCTTTGAGGTCCCTTCCAACCCAAACCATTCTGTGATTCTACCATCTTCCCAGAAATAACAGCATTAATGCAAACAAAGATACAGTGTTGGAATTATGAGTCCTTTGAATGTTTTTCCCAATGGAAGTCCTGGCCAACCTGTCCTTGCAGTTTGTTTGCAGCCAGGATTTCAGGATTAGTTCCATGTATCCCAGGTTGCTGTGTATTAAAACACCGCTTCATCTTCCAATTACTTTAACAAAGCTTACTAGTATAGAAAGCGTGAGGAAAAGCTTGAAGAGCAAAGCAGTGCTGAGGGAATGCCAGCACATGCCTTTGCCACACACGGCAATGGAATGCAGTCCGGCTGCTGCTGGCAGCCGGCTGACATCTGGGTCATTTACAGCTGCCTTTCATTTGCAGCTGGGCAGTGAGAGCTCATTATGGGGTACAGGAGGTCACCCGGGAGCAGATCTCCAGAGGCCAGCTGGTATTACACAGCAACTCGGCTGTTGCCCTGCACCTGCCTGGGGATGCTCTTACCTGGGGTGGCTTTGCCTTTCAGCACCAGCAGCTCCAGCCCATTGGAGGTGATGCTCAATCCGGTTGTTTGTCCTGTGTATCTGGTGACCCCAGAGGAGTCTGCACCCAGTTTACTTTTCAGGAAGGAGAGTCCTTTGAGCACCGCGTGGCATGGGTCTTCCACAGCAGCCAGCGGGAATAGCAGCATCACGAGGGAGCCCAGGAGCAGCACGAGCACAGCAGCCCACCTGATGCGGGCCCACAGGGTTATCCATTTCAACTCGGGATCTGTCGCCATAGACACAAGATTCATCCTGCTTCCAGCGCAGAGATGAGGAACATCTCCTTTCCCACTGCTCCCACCTGGGAACAGAAACAGCAATGTGTCACGGGGTAGGTGTGATGCTGGGGATGTGGCACCTGAGTGGGCTTGAGCGTAGGTGCTCTGAGTTTCTGCCAACGCTGTTGAGGGTTATCCCACGCACTCACCTTTCCCTGTCGCTTTAAGCACACCAGGGCAGGGTGTGTGCAGTATTCAGCCTAACACCAATCCTCATGGATCTGCCGTATGCTAACATGACCCCAGCAGCATGAGGAGTCAATGCCCTGGAGGAGCACGGGCTCTGTGGGAGGAAGGGGCTCTGTCCTGCACACATATGGCACAGCTCCCCAGGCTGCTGCTTGTCCTCCTGGCAAGGGAATCCTTCCCAAGACCCCCCCTGCATTCCCCATGTTCCTCTTCAGCCACTGCTCTGCTTCCAGCACCGTCCCCCCCTCACCCGCTCGCAGCCCAGCTCCCTCCCCCAGCTCCACCCCAGGCCGGGTCCCACCCACCCCAGGGCTCCCCCGTCCCGGGACCCCGCAGCCCCCAGCCCCCCCTCAGACCCGGGCTCCTCCCCAGGGTCCCCGCAGCCCCCAGCCCCCCTTAGATCCGGGCTCCTCCCCAGGGTCCCCGCAGCCCTCAGCCTCACCCCACCCCAGGGCTCCCCCTCAGGCCAGGGCTCCCCCCCAGGGCCCCCAGCTCCCCCTCAGGCCTCGGCTTCCCCCCAGGGTCCCCGCAGCCCCCAGCCCCTCTCAGACCCGGGCTCCTCTCCAGGGTCCCCGCAGCCCCCAGTCTCCCTTCAAGGCCAGGTCCCCCACCTTTGCCGCGCCCGGGGCCGCCGGCTGCCGGCTGCAGTAGCCCTGCCCACTGTGGCCCCGCGCGCTGCCATTGGCCGAGCCGCCCCTCTTCTCCTTTCCCATTGGCTCTCACAGCGGTCCCTTCTCCGCCCCCCCCATCCTCGATTTCCTGCGGCGTCTTCCGGGTAAGCGCCACACCCCCGGCGCGGGTGGGGCTCGTGGAGGGTGATAATTGGTGTTTGATCACGTCAATCACAGGAGGCGTAACCAATAAGATTCGGGGTCTGGCCCATTGGCTACTTAAAGACTAAAAGCCCGCCCGGTGGTTGCTAGGCGACAGCGGTGGCTGAGGAGGGGGCGCGGGGCCTTAAAGGCCGTGCGGTTCCACCCCGTGCGGTGGTCAGGGACACCTCCCACTGCATCAGGGGCTCCAAGCCGCGAGAGAAGCAAATACTGCATTCAGGAAGAGGAGTTCAGACCCAAAATATGCCCTAATGCCTGTGTATTCACGCCCTCAGTCACACGGGGTGAACGTTGGGGGTGTCCTGTGCAGGGACAGGAGTTGGACTCGGTGATGCTTTTGGGTCCCTTCCCACTCGGGTAATTCTGTGATTCTATGATGTCTGCACCACTGTCCATTGCAAAGCTTCGAAGAGGACCCAGCTCCGAGCCCCATCCCGATGTGTTGTTTGCAAACGCTGTATTCTCTCCTTGGATGCTGTTCCTCACAGCCTTGTGTTCCCTTTGCGTCTGTTGGAACCCTCCAAGGGTCCGTGCCTGGAAACCAAACCTTTCAGAGGAGCTCTCCACGTGGTGGGCTTCCAACGATGAGGTCAAGCACCTTTGTGCCCGAATGAGCAAGGAACACGCTGCCGGGGCTTAAGTTAGAGTGTAGTAGGGAGCACGCTGTGTGTGCACAGCATCCCGGTCCAGGTTGGCTTTGTGCTGCTCCTGCACCGTTCTCCAGCCTCTACAAGCAGCTCTGGACTGGGATGAGGACACATTTCCAGCAACAGCCTTCCTTTTCTTGCTCATTTTCAGTGGGAGAGGCAGCAACCCCTCACTCGGTGCTGGGGCTCTGAGATGTTTAGTGATTTGCTCAGGATTGACAAAAGCAGCTTGATGAACTCCGTTCAACCAGCATCCCTAAAAAATGACAGCGCCTCGGCTCGGAGATAACTCGGCAGCAAATGGAGCCCAAGGCAATTCCTGCAGCACAAAATTGCCGTGTCCTCCAGCCATTTGGAGCCTGCCAGAGCCCGTTAATGCTGAAAGATAAGTTTGGGGGATAATTAGCATTTGAAGGATGAGCAAATCTATCTGCTCTTCAAGAGGAAGCTCCGACACAAATGTGTATTTTCCTCAGCGCCAATGATATGGCGCCCAAACCTAATTATGGAATAATTATAGACTGATGATGTATTTTCCTTTTGAAAATGGTGAGGAGCACATTTAGAATCTGTTCGCCAATTAAATACGATCCAACAGAGAGAACAACGGAGATAACCAGGAATGCTTAGCATCTTGTCCTGGCTTTGATGCCTCCCGATAGCCTTGGAGTGGTACTTTTTTGCGACTACAGTGCTAGAGGTCAATGGTGCCACGCTGTCCTTGGGGATGCCAGCAGTATTGCTGATCCTCTGCGTGGATCTGGGCTGGCTCAAGTGTTGCTATCGCTGGTACATCATACATCACAATTATTTATGATTTTTCAGGGATAATGAAGGGAGATCCTGATGTAGGTGGTGGTAGGGCCATGAAACATTGGAGCTGTAGCCCTAGGTTGGCCCACTGGGCCTCCCTGGAAGCTCTTGGCATGGTTGGACAAGGCTGTGCCTGGAGCCATGACTGTGCTCCAGTCTGGACACGTAACCTCTAGGGGGAATTTCCATTGAAATGGTGCCATTGGTTACAGCATTTCAGAGGGACGCTGGAAGCATTAGAGTTGTGCCATCCTCTAAGAGACTGGTTCTTATGAAATATTTGAGGCTGGATCCAGTGAACATGGAAGCAGCCGGGTCCCTGCAGCCGGCAGATGGCACTGACTCATTTCACTGCTCCTCAGAAACCTCCCATTGTGCTGCATCTTTCTCTTGGACCTTAATACTTTCTGCCTTTAGAGGCAGCGATCACGAAAAACATATTTTAAGGTTGAGTAAGGCTCTGGCTTCCTTTTGGAACTGTTTGTACTGGGATAAAAACTGTCTTTCTGTGTGCTGGGGAGGTTTGGAGTATCTACTGCTGCTGAGGCGTAACCGTGGCTGGTGGCACGGACCCCGTGTTTCTATGAAGCTTGCACAGTGCTGTGACTGTTAGGCTGATCCTCGTGATAATCTTACCTCACACGAATTTGGAAGGTGTGGTAAGGCAGAAAAGTCAGTGTTGTTTCTTTCTGGCTTTCCTGGGCCACATGTTAAAAGGGCAGAAACAGTCTTTGCTAAAGGGAGGAGTTGTCTGCCTTCCCCTTCCAGCGTTCGGTCCAGCCATGCTCCAGGATGCTGCAGGGCAAGTGTCTGTGTGAGCCTTGTTGGGGGTGCTGGGAGGTCTTTTTTTGTCCCCCCAGCCCAGTTTTCATCTTTAATTTCCTGTACTCTGTGTCAGTGCCGTTGGGGCTTGCTGGCGACTGGTTGCCCTTGAATTGTTGGGTTAAAGGGAGGCAGTGATTTGCTTGAGGAACATCATTTAGGGACGGCTCCTTGTCTGTATGAGGGTCTTGTAGTCAGGAGAAGCTACTGGATGTGGAGACATAATTGCATATTGAAGTGCGGGATTTTAATCAATGAACAGATGGGCAAGTAAGAGATCAAATGCCTGGCGGTAAAGCTGTCACCCAGGTCAAAGCAAGGTTGTTGTGAAAAACAGTTTTGACATTCTGGGCTCTCACTCTTTGCGAGGCAAATGGAAACCACGTCCCGGATCCAAGTGCAAGACCAAAGGGATTTTTAATTAAAGAGAAAATACAAGGGTAAGCAAAAACTAAGAGCTAGATTGCACTGTGGTGATTACTTCTAGCTGCAAACCGATGGCGAGTGAGGGGGCTCAAGGCTAAGTGAATAATTTAAAGCTCTTAGTGCTAACGTTGAGAAGGACAAACAGAAGACTGAATGGAGAGCTGAAAACAAAGCTCTGAGAGGGTGCGGAACAGAGGGCTTTGTTGGCTCTCTTAATGAATAATGAGGAAAGAGCTTCTCAGACAGATTGGTTTGCAGAACTGGGAATAAATAGACAAAAGGAGAACTTTCAAAGCAATACTGCAGCTGATTGCTAAGCTGGGACAGAGCTCTTCTAACATCAGACCACTAAGCTTGTTTCAACCAGGAGGTCCCAAGCAAAGCCAGTCTGTAATGTCTGGGTATAATGAGGAATGCAATTTAGAAGGAAGAGGAGAAACAGGAATCCCATCTGTGTGAAGAAAAGCTCTTTCATTGTTACACTGGTGGTCAGCACAGTTTTCCAATCAGCTTTGCGTTGCTGCTGGTTTGAAGGTCTGGAAGGCTGTGGGGCACAGAAATAACCATCCAAGGGGAGTGACGAATGCTGCTGGGCTGGCATTGTCCCCAGGCAGGGACAGAGGTGGAAATGGCAGCACTTGGGATGCCTCCCTCTTCTAGTACTTGTGAAGAGTTTTCAGTTGTGGTTCTGGGAGCTGTGGAGAAAAAGGAGAAACCCTGAAACCTCTTGGGAAAAACCCAACATATTTTGTCGGAGAGAATGCTTTTTCTTGTGGCGGTTCCTGTTCTCGCTGGCTGTCCTGCCTTGGATTAAGAAATGTCAGCTTTACGGAACTTGAGGGCTGTAGAAAGCTGCAGTCATACACGATCCCAAGGTTGAAGAGGATGTTTCTCTGGGTCCTCACTCTGTTCCTACCACTGAGCCTCATTAGGGACTTCTCAGCCATTTACTCGCAGTCCCCAAACTCCATGAGAGTCCTGCTCAGTGGGGGCTTGGGAGGGGGGCACGGCGAGTGGCTGCATGCTCATCTCCAGCCTGTCCTTGAAGCTGAGATGGAAACGCTGACTCTTATTATAGAGTCATTTTGGACTAACTGCCACATATACTTGACTAATGTGACTCCATGCCAGGCAATCTGGAAATATATTAAACCCGTGCGCTACTGCAGGGATGATTTGCATGTCAATAACAGAGGGGAAATTGCCTCCCTCAGTCTCCTCTCTGGGTTTTGATCCTGTGAAGTGCCAGGAACCCCCAACTCCAGTCCATTTAATTGATTGCAGGAGGCAGCGGAGAACTCCTGGCATAATAAGGGCTGCTGGGGTAGCTCAGCTAATATCTTGCTTTTACCTCCCTGCTCCTCCGGCTGAGTGAGGGGCAGGGTGATCGGCTCAAAATGCACAAATCCAGTGTTTGTTAGGAGGGATTCCGCATCAAGGTGAGTGTGAGTAGGTAACTATTCCCGCTGTCCTGGCACGCTCCGCAGAGCTTCATCAGTCTTTGAATAGCAGGAAGCTTGCTTAGGATGACACAAGGATGAGTCGCTTCCCGATAGACACACAGGGGTGAACACAACCTCCTGATCCTTTCCAGGTGCCACAGGAGCGGTCAGGTCAGGGCAGAGCTCCCAATGCTGCCTGACAGAGAAGGGTGAAGAGCTGGCTGCGCTGCAGCAGAGACCTCTCCTCCACTTGCAAGATGCATCATTTTAATAGTTAAAACTCTGCAAGACTTTCTGTCTCCAGGGCTTGTAATCTAGGACGAGGAGGGCTAAAACAGGCAAGAGGGTAGGTGTTTTGTAGGAGCAGATTACAAAAGGAGCTATTTTACCTTGTAAGATTCTCAGCTCGCCCCTGCTAAGGTACTGACAGCTGTCAGAGCTTGGCAGAGGTACCCGCAGAGATTTGGGAGGACAAAGCAACAGCTTGTCAGATTTGGCAGTGGCACTTCTCCTCAGTAGTGCAACAGTGAGACAGACTTGGCTGAAGGGAGGGTCCTTCCTGAAATGGGAGCAAGAGGCAGGCACCGTCAGGGCTTCTGTGTGTGCCCACCGAGGTGCCAATGCCATCAGCTGTAGCGGGGCTGGAGGCACTGGTGGCTGTAAAGGCCATGAGCACCACACTGAGGCTACCTGTGCTCAAGGATCCTCTTCTCAATTCGAATGCCCTCAAGCTTTTCCCTTCTTCGACTTCATTTAAAAAGACCCACCCTGTTTAGATATGGAATGATTGGATCCTCTTTATTCTTATCGTTTTTTTAATCAGTGGTGTTCAGCTTCAGGAGGCTCTCGGCAGCAGGAGAGCGGAGCCAACAGTGCCATCAGGTGCTTCTTCAGAGGCAGCTGTCCTGTCCTTGCCCGCTGTGGCGTGGGGGGCCGGGATGCCCTTTGGATGCCTGCCAGAGCCTTGGGTGCAGGATGCGGCGAGGCAGAATCTGAGGGTGGTGTGGGGACAATCGTGTGAGAACCAACACCGGTGGCTGCTGAACAGGGGGACATCTTTCCTTAAAGGTACCAGGAGAGGGGATGATGCTCGGTCACCATGGCAACTGCAGCCAGCACAGGGATGCTGGGGAGGCAGCGGTGTGTCCTGGCAGAGGTGCTGGGGGATGCTCAGGAGGCTGCGAGTGAGCCCGGTCCAGGCTGGGCTGGGTGCTGGAGGTTAACGTGTCCTGATTTGGGGCTGATCTCCAGCAGTTCAGGCTTTTGATGAGCGTGGGCTCCCTGTCAAGGTCTCTGCTCGGCCAGGACTGCCCTCAGCAGCGTTTGATAAGAATGATGTTCCCTGCATGAAGCCTTTAAGAGCTATTTAAGCTCCTAAATGCCAGGAAGAGAAGCAGAGGCTCTGGAGCCTTGGTAACTCCCACCACTGTGGCTTTGCTTCTCCATGGGTCTGAATTTCCAAAGGCTCCCTGAGCCTGGCATATTTGAATGACTCTTTATATGTGTTGATTGTTAAAAATACAAACCAAAGCAGGTGGATGGTCCTTTATCAATTGCAAGCATCTCTGGTTTGCAACATCAGCATGGAGATCTGATCTCAGGGACTCTGCAGGGTGCGTTCTCAGCACCTTCACTCAGACACAAGCAAGGCAAGAGCTGGAAGAAATTGATCTGCAAAGCAATCTGCGCTGGTTTCGGATGCTAATTTGAGAGCCCTCTTGGAAATATGGAGAAAGAGCATGTGTTGTTCACAGCTTTCCATGGTGCTCTGTTAATTTTCCTGCATGCTGCTAAATAAAATGTGTCTGAAATGCCTCCAAATTAAAACTCGGGCTCCCTTCTCCCCCCTGCCAGTAGTGGTGCAGAGAACAGCCCCTGTTTATTACTGGCAGTGTAACTCCATCTTTATCAGGTTCCTCCAGCACTCTGCAAAACTCGGAGTTGTTAAACATTTCACTTTATACAGCTGGATTTAATTACTTTAGAGATGGAATGTTAAATCTCTGTTGGGCTTTATGGCTTTTCAACAGGAAGAGGCTGAGCTGGAAAAGGAGCTGCGTGTAAATCGCTCTCTGTGCTCGTATGTAGGGCAAGCACCGCGAGCTGCTTTCGCAAGTGCTCGGCGTCGCGTGGAAGCTGCTTGCTGTGCCCTACGCATCAGCTCTTCTCTGCGGTGCCAGCAGAGCCCCAGCACCACGCTGGGCTCGCCTCGGCTGTTCCTGAGCCCTCGCTGCTGCCTGCCTGTTCCCAACAGGGGTGACGCTGGGGGTGGGCTGCGGCAGGCTGGGTGAAGGGATGGGAGAAGCTGAGCGTGGTGTGCTGCTGCTCCGGTGCTGGCTCCATACCAGCTTGTCCTGTGGGATGTGGGTGCAGTGGAGCAGGACCGAGCAGCACCTTTCCCCAGGAATGTGGAACCTACGGGCTCATGCCTGGTCTGTGAGCTCAGGTGATTTGTCCGAACCCATGTGCCGTCCCAGTGGTGCGGAAGCCTTTCTGATAAAGCACTGCTGTTATTGTTTCTTGCTTCATAGCCAGCTTGTTACCTGCTTTCTGGTACTGGAATCTCGTGCCCGCGGCCCTCTGCGTGCCATCTCCTCCCTGCAGCTCCTCAGTGCCAACTGTCAGGCTGAGCTCCGTCTCTCTGCAGCTTCCTCACTCATCTCCAGAAGCTGCAGCTTCCCTCTGCGCTGTTTGTAGTTAATGATCAGCAACTGCCAGGTGAGCCTAAACCCCCGCTCACGGTGTTGGCTGCTGGATGCAGTTCACGTCCTGAAAGCAGTATCACAGGTGTTGCTTTTGCTGGCTGGGCCAGTACCGTGGCCTCACACGAAGCAGCGAGGTGCCTCCCTTTTCTCAGGGATCTGCCCATTTTGGAAGCAATTATAAGATTGCCATTTCTCCCAGACACAGCAAATGGCTTCAGGCAAGAGCCAAGAGCTCTGTGAGATTGCTTCGGTGGAGCTGATGCTTGCTGAGTGTTTCAGTAAATGCCCAGTGCTGGGTCATAATTCAGTGCAGCTCCTCCGAGGACGGAGCCGTAGTGCGGGCAGCGGTGCTGCACGGCGTAGCCGTGTGCTCAGGATGGGCGCAAGCCAGGACGATGCTCTCTGCTTCGGTGGGGATCAGCGTTCAAGGGCTTTGTACTCTAGAGGGAAACAGGAATGTTTCTCCTTGTTCTGCATTCGTAGACTCTTGGCTGGTGGCACGTCTGTGTCATCTATCCAGGGCTGCCAAGGAATTAAAGAGCCTAAGGATGGAGGTGGTCCTTCGCTCTCCCACTGAGCTGTGGTCTGGGAAGATGCCTGGAGATTGCCTGGCCCCTGCTCTGGGAGGGCTGGCTCACTCGTTAGTCTGGCTACCAAATTAGTGACAGTCAGATCGTGCAGGAAACAGCAGCTCGCCTGGGAACTCTTGGATGTTGGGAGTTATAGTTACTTTGTTTGCAGACGTTTAATTGATGCTCCTGCTGACATTTGGGTTGTGTGCCGTGCCAGCTGTGGGCACTAGGCTGGGCAGGCTCCCTCACTTCCCCGAGCACAAACCTGCTAATAAATGGGCTTCTGCAGAACCGAATCTTCGCTGCATTTTTGTTCTTGTTTAGTTATTACATTTAGTCTCCAGTGACTCCAGAGCTGACAGCTGGTAAAGATTTGCATATGGCATGAAATTAAGTGAGTTCATTTTAATGTCTAATCTGTGCAAAGCTCAAACTTGGTTTCTAAAAGCCTCGCTTTGCCTTATCATTGCTGGCACATCTGCTTCGTGCATTAGCCTTTGATTTCCAAAAGTTTGTTTTCCCTGTGTTTCACCAGGGTGAACAATTAGAGCAGATCTTTGCCATCTTCCGTAGTGCTTTAGCACCAGAGCTGAGGATCCTCTGGGACCCACAGCAAGTATTCTGCGTAGCGTTTGAGGGACATCGTTTGCGTTTCCAGCATGGATTTCTGCTGGGCTCTTCCCAGCAGCGATCCGCCGTGAGAATCTCGCCCAGCCCTTGCTGCCACGACACGCTCAGCACCACCTGGGATTACACAATGCGAGGTGTAAACGGGCCCCTTCCAGCCAGCACATCTTTGATCAGCTTCCCTCCAGTGAGGAAAGTTAACTTCTAAGCTTTAGCTTGTCTTCAAAGCGTGAAGCTGCCTTCAGAACTGGGCTGCGCTATTTATTTCAGTTTCTCTTCAGGCTTTGTCACCTCTCTGTCCCTGAGATCAGAGCGTGTCCCGTCAGGACTGGTTTGGGGGCTCAGGGGTGAGGCAGCAGGTAAGCGCGATGTATGAGAGGACAAAAGAACACAGTAGCTGCTAAAGTCCGACCAGCCGACCCTGGAGAGGAGAAGGCTGCGGGGAGACCGTGTAGCAGCCTCCCAGTACTGAAAGGGGCTCCAGGAAAGCTGGGGAGGGGCTCTGGATCAGAGGGATAGGATGAGAGGAGCGGTTTTCAGCTGAAAGAGGGGAGATTGAGGTGAGATCTTAGGGAGAAATGTTTTGCTGTGAAGGTGGGGAGGCCCTGGCCCAGGGTGCCCAGAGCAGTGGTGGCTGCCCCATCCCTGGAGGTGTTCCAGGCCAGGTTGGATGGGGCTTGGAGCCCCCTGATCCAGTGGGGTTTGGAACTGGATGGGCTTTAGGGTCCTTTCCAATCCAAACCATTCTAAGATTCCATGGTTCTATGACTTGTCTTATGTAACAGGACTGTTTCCTGGTATTCTAAGAGCAGAGAAAATGCTTGATGGGTGTTGTGAACATTTTTTAGGAGCTGTTTACTTCAATGTAAATGAGCTGGTGGACTGGCTCACAGTGCCTAGCTTTGGGAGATGATGACAAAAGCATCTGGCAGGGGTGTTTGTTGTTTGTGAGATGTCATTTCTGATTCAGGTCTCTACCCCAGTAGTGTTTGGAGGATCCGTGAATGCAAGTGGGGCACCTGAAAGGAAGTTCTTGAATATTTCCAGCTGGGACAGAACTGAAAACCCCTCTGAATCTCAAGAAACAAGAACTGAGAAGGCATCCATCCATCCATCCATCCATCCATCCATCCATCCATCCATGACCCCAAAGCAGAGCACAGTAGTCTCGGGTTTGCATAATGAGCTGGAATTGTAAACCTTGTGAATCTAGCGATGAGAAAAGAGTAGAGTGCGCTGCAGTTGTCTCTATGGGAGGTCTGACCTTTCCGAGCTTGAAATTCAGGACTGAGAAAGCAAAATCCTAGCTTTTTGGCAAATGATATGAAGTCTCCTCCACACCATCTGGAATGGAGCTTGGGGTTGGTTTGGGGTTGGTTGGTTGTTTTTTTTTCACTTTAAAGTGTCTTATTTAACAGGCAAGATCTGGAGACTGCATAACAAATCAGGCAGGGGCAGAAAAAGCAGCAGGCCTGGAGCTTGTGCACAGAAACCATTTACAGAGCTTTGATGCTGCTGAGCAGCCTCTTGCTTTAGCCTCCCCAGCACAGGCAAGCGAGGAACCGAAGGGCTCCTGCCTGCTCTTCAGCGCCAGCAGGGAGCTCTGCCCTGTCCCTGTCCAACCCTCGCAGGTGGCCACCAAGCAGCTAGGTTTGCCTTTTGGTGACGGAGGAGCCAGAGCTGGGTGTGCAGAGTCTCCATCCCTCGGTGCTCCCAAATGACTTGGGCTTTGAGCCGTGCTGTCTGGTAGCGCCTGGGTAGGGCCAAAGGGAGGTGCTGGGAGGGCTGCATGTTGGGAGAGCTGCATGTTGGCATCACCAAAGGCCCAGAGGGGTCAGGGGATGGTCAGCCTTGCTTGTGGAGGGAGATCAAGTTCCGTCAGAGATGGGATGTGCCTTTGGCTCATCCGGGCTGCGGTGGGATCACGCGTACCTCCTCTTTGCTGGTGTTTTCCTGGTGTAAATAAGGCTCTTGATTCAGATGGCTGCTGGCTGGAAGAAATCAGTTCATAGAATCATAGAAGAATCATAGAATGGTTAAGATTGTAGAAGACTTATAAGATCATCCAGTCAATTAAATTGGATTGGGTGGAGTTGCGGTGTGGGTGCGAAAGGCTGTGGCAAAGAGCTGTAAATCCTGCTTTCTGCAGTGCTGGAGCTGCCCCTGCGCTTTCCATCTTCCTCCTTTCTCTAAAATAAACCCCTTCTCCAGCTCCTTCCCTTGTCCTTGCTTCTGCTCTTCTTCTTCAGGAGAGGAGGATGGCAGGGCAAGAGTTGCAGAGCAGAAAAGCTGGTAAATCATTGCTGTATTTTGCACGAAGCCCCACGGGGCTGCGAGCTCTCACCTTGGGCAGTGCTGTGACCTGGACTCCACAGACCCATCCAACCTGGACTCCACAGAACCATCCACCTGCCCACACTGAGCACCGCTTGCCTGAGGAGCCGGCCCTTCAGAGGGCTCCTTGCCTCATTCCAATTATGGTCTCAAGCTTCGCCAGAGGAGGTTTAGGCTTGACCTTAGGAAGAAGTTCTTTACTGAGAGGGTGATTGGCCATTGGAATGCGCTGCCCGGGGAGGTGGTGGAGTCACCATCCCTGGAGGTGTTTAAGGAGAGATTGGATGAGGCTCTTAGTGCCAGGGTGTAGTTGACAAGTAGGAGTAGGTGTAGGTGTTGGGTCACAGGTTGGACTCGATGATCTCAAAGGTCTTTTCCAACCTTATGATACTGTGATCCTGTGAAAGGGTCACTAATTTACCCGGGGTAATTTATTTTGTAGTGAGTTTGCTGCTTGGGGGGCAGTAAAAGCAGAAGGGTTGATCTCAGCTATGTGAGAATGCAGCTTTCCTGCCGCTGCAGCTGCATTCCCTGCTCCGCGCCGATTGAACAAAAGCACAAACAGCTCCTGGCTTAATGAGATTACACGTATCCAATGGAACATCTCTGTCTGGAATCTGCTTCTTGTCCAGGCATTGTTTAACTCCGTGTTTGAAAAGGTGAGGCTTTGCAAATCCACCTCTCTGCAAGCACCATCTCTAAGTTTTGGTTCAAAGTGGGGTTGAAATTTCCCCCTTGGGCTCATCAAAGCCTTTCTCGATGCCGAGCCGTGCTGCAGCCGGCTGACAGGCTGACCCCGGAGTGCCGGTTGTAATGCCACTCATAGCTCCCTGCACTTGTTTGGCAGCTGAATGGGAGGAGTGGGGATTTTGAAATAAGCACAGTAGGGAAGAAAACCCCATGATCTAAAGCAAGCAAGTAAAATCTCATTTTCTCTTTGAATTTCAGAGAGCTGAGCAGCCAACAAACAATTATTTCCCCATGACTTTGCTGGGTAGGTCTATAATTCCTGAGTGACAGGGGACCAGTGCTCTGAAAGTGAGCTGCTGGCTGATGGATAACTGGGGCGACGGCGGGGCTGATGATGCGCTGGCACAGAGCGCTCCCACCGCCTGCCGCGTGGTAAATCAGCGTGGCAGGGAGAGACCTCCTCTGGGCTTCAGAGACACCTCCATCCCTCGTTCCTGGTGCCCACTGTGGCTTGCTGAGCCTTGAAAGTGGGAGCCTGAGGTCTGGCACAGTGGAAAATAGAGATGCTGTCAAGCAGTGCGTGGAAGGAGCAACCAATTCTGTGTTGCGTTTTCCCCCCCCTTGGTGCACAGAGTTTTATGTGCTGTAAAATTTGTTGTGTTATTGGAAATGGCATTTTGGCTGGGGTTTGTACCAGGAAGTGCAGCTAAATATAAATAAAAGACAATTGTTATTTCTTTCAAGCGTAGCTTTAATTTTGCTCTAATCCCATGGCCCAGACATTCAAATGCTGTTCTTTTGCGGAGCAAGAAGATGCTGATCTCTCTCTCAGCCTCTCTCAGCAGTCGTTTTATAGAATAGGAGACAGAACCGAGTGGTTCCATGAGCTTGCTAAGGGTGGGCAGAGGGTCAGACCGGGAGCAGAGCTGTGCTCTGAGCTCCCAGGAGAAGCCTCTGCTCTGTGGTCCCAAGGGAGGGCTCCAGCTCCCCATTGGAGCCAGAGCAGCCTGGTGCAGTTTTAATTTCAAAGGAAAATCAGCCAAAGCTCTCCCTGGCCCAACTGGCTTTTTTTCTGGCATTCCAGTGATGTTCAAATCAATTCTCTGCCTAATTAGCTTGTAAATATTACTGCAAGGTTTTTTTTTTCTCCGTTTAGGCCAAGCACACCGCGTTAGACAGGAGGTGGAAGGAGAAACGTATTATGCAAACCACGAGGGAAAAGCATCTGTTTCCCTCTCTCCCGCTCCCAGCGCAACCTGCTGCTTATATGGAACAGACACAGCTCTGAAAAGTACCTCTTCTTGGAAGGAGACACTTCAAGGTGTTGGTATTGAAGTTTTTCTGAAGGGCCATGCAGCTGGGGCATCAAATGCGTTGAGAACCTCAGCAGAGCACGGAAAATCACCCTCTGTGTTGGCGGGGGGGGGGTGCTTGCTGGGTGCACGGAGCAGTACGGGGGTGAAATCGCCCAGAAGCTGCATCAGCCTTAATAAAAGTGTTTGACAGTCTCACTCCAGCAGGAATTAGGGAGATGTCCCTGTGTCAGCTGAGCTGCCTGCACCTGGCAGTCCTGGAGAGCAGAGCTGGGGTCCCCTGGGTGCTGCGCAGAGCATCCCTCGCTGCTGCCCGAGTGTGCTTTTCACTGGGCAGCTGCTTAAAATGTGCTTGGCAGGGGAAAGCTCAGCAGGACTGGGACTGCGGCTGGAGACTGAGGCTGGAGAAATGCAATTTAGCCCTGTAGGTTCGGATTAAAATGACTTCACGGGGTTGAGAGGGGCGTTGGCAGGGGCAGAGTTGGCAGTGTGCGTCCTCGAGGCTGGCTGGGCTGGGGACGGGCAGGGACACGGTGTGGCTTCGGACTGGGCTGGGCTCCCAGCCTCCTGCCCTTTTCTCATTTCAGCTTTGATTTTCCTGACAAAGCCCCGAGTTTGGGCAGCTCTTGGCTTCTGGAGTCTTTGGAGAAGCTGTGGTATTTCTTGTTTTTAAGCTCAAAATAGCCTGGAATCGGTTCTTCGTGTTTCCTGGAGTCTGCTTCTCTTTCCAAACCTAAGCGAGGGTCACCACGATGCAAGCAGGAATTAAAAGCTGTTGCGAGCCCTGGTTTGAAGTCTGTGTGTGTTTTATTGTTCCGCGACAGCTAATGCAGGAGCTGCTCCCCTGATAAGCATTATTTTGGATCACAATAAAAGCTGCATCAGACCAAGGCTTTTGATGAGCCTCATTTTATAGTGGTTATTAAAAGGCTGAAGTGCACTGCTTGGGGATGGGCCCCAGGGTGCATCAGTAAACAGAGCAAGCAGAGGATCAAATAAAATGAGCCATGACTTGGGTCTCTGAAATCCATCTTTAGAAAGAGCTTGGCATTATTATTATTTTCAGTCTAATGTTGTTTTCTGCCTAAGTAATGATGGGGAAGCGTCTTGAATAGCTTCCTAATTTGTGAGGGTCCCAAAGGCATAACGTTCGGAAGGAATTGGATTAATACTTATGAAAAATAAATTACAGGCTGAGTGCTCGTTAGATGATTCTGAATTAATTTATTGATCTGAGGCTGGAGTGTTAGAAAACAGAGGGGAAAAATAACTGACGGCGCTTCTTCCCCAAACAACCGCGATTCTTTTACTGAGTAAACAAGGGGATCGAGCAGCAGTTTTCTGGTGACCTCTTTGATTTGAGGGCTCGTCGAGCTGCAAGGAGGAGCAGAGCTGCTGGGCTGGGGGCTCCCATTGACCCATTGGGGTGGATGGAAAAGCCTGGAGGGCTTCCCTTGGCAGCCCGTGGTGGCCCAGGGGAAGAGCAGGATGCTGGGGAATGCTGTGCCCTGCTCTATCCCGCACAGCACTAAACTCAAACCACCAGCGTTCTGCAAAAGGCACCCAAACAGGGTTGCCTTGAACAGCAATACTTTTATTTTGGCCAAGGAGTTGTGGAAACTGTAACGGGCATTTCCCATTCAATGTGATTTTCTTTCTTATCGAAGCTTTCTCTCTCTGAGCAAGCTGTGCCCTCTCTTGAGGTGCTCTCTGCCTATTTTGGACCTGCTACAGTGAAATAAGTTTCAGTGAAAGCTGGAAACTTGGCAGACTTCTGCGGTACAAAGTGAAGCTGGTGTTTCTTTTTAAAGGCTGAAAGCAAGCACATCTCAGGAACCGACGGTCCATTAAAAACAAAGATAACGGAGTCTCTGGATGCCTCTCTGCTGGCAGTCGTCTGGCTTCCCATATTTACTTGATAACGTGATGGCTGGAGCAGCAGGCACTGATACCTAAAAATAAAGGAGGGAGCTGTTCCTTCGGGCTCTGGGTTAATCTGGTTTGAGGGAAAATGGTCCGTGGTGCAAGCTTGGGAAATCATACCACTGCTTTGTTAGCAAAAAATAGGATTTGCACTACCATGCCGAAGAAAAGAAGAGCAGCCTTGATGAGATGTTTATCACAAGGCATGTGGTGTATTTTTCCCCACAGGTCAGTGCAGGTGTGTGTTGCACCGTGCTGTTTGTACTGGTGTTACTGGTCCTGCTCTTGGTGAGGTTTCAGTGCCAACACACTCGTTTGGGACTCCCTGCCCGAGGTCGGTGCAATCCCTGTTGCCATGGCATCACTTGGAGGAGATGAGCAGTGCCCACCCAGCCTTAGCACCATCCCAGTGGAAGCAGTGGGACAGGGTTGCTGGGGGTGGCTGTGCCTCTTGCCGCCCTGGATGGGGAAAGGGCTGACCTGAGGAGCTTGGATGTACCTGGAGGACTGGTTTGCCCTGCCGGCTTCTGTGGCAGCGATCTGGGTGTCGATGGCTGGGTTCCGCTCCGAGCTGCCAGCTGTGGGGTTTCGCCCTCAGCAAGGTGCTTGGCGCTGGCTGGCCCCGTGGTGGCACGAGCCGAGTCCCCTGGGGTGTGGTGGCTGGGTCTGCCAGGATGAGCGTGGGATCCTCTACCCACTGGCAGCAGCATCGCTGATTGACACCCGCGATCTGCAGCACAGATCCCCTGGACTGTAACCTGCTTACTCAAGTCAATTACTCATTAACTCTGCGTGCAGGGAGCTTTGTCTTAAAAACTAAAGCGAGTGAAATTTTCACTGTGAGCTCTGTCAAGAGCTTTTCTTTCTTTCTTTCTTCTTTTTTTTTTCCCTAATTTTTCCCCCTCTTTCCTTCCTGGAGGCAGGTTTGGACGTTGGCGGCAGCCGCCGGCAGCTCAGCTGCGGGGATCTCACGCTCTTCCTCGACAGTGGACATAAATCCTCCCAAAGGAAGGGGAAGGAGAAATATGTTCGTGCCAAGCTGCTGCTATAAATCCTGGTGCAGGGAAGCCAGGGCCGTGCCAGGAGCTCTTGTGTGGTGAGTGGCGCTGCTTGGATCGTTTTGGAGTCTGAGTGTGGGTTCGAGGGAGTTGGAGGAGTCCTGAAGGAGGAGCAACGCTTCAGATTAAAGGATTTGCCAATGCCTAATGAAACAGGAGCCTCCAGGCTTCCATTAATTAACAAATTAGCTCATCAAGAGTCTCCCTAATTTGTCGAATATAAAGCTGCCCTATTAATTAAACAAGAGGACAGATTTTAATTTGCCTGGCAAAATCACACATTTAATTGATAAATGACTCATTTAAACTGTGCTTGGTGAAAGTTTCCAGAAGCAGGGATGGGGGCTGAGCGGGGCGTCAGTGCCGGGCTCCTCCAGGGCGTGAGCTGCCGGCTTTGTGCCCACACCATGCTTGCTCGCCTGCATTGCCAGGGGCTGGAGACCACTGCCCATCCCCTGACGCTGCCCGTGATCCCGTCACCTCTCCTCCTCCTGCCAGCCTGCTCTCCTTTCTAACACTGGGCTCTGCTAGTGCTTAATTGACCCAGACACTAATTGGGTCTGATGACATCCAACCGCTTGTTCCTCATCCCCTAAATCCCCCTTCGCTCTCGCTGTTTTCCGTGGCTGCAAGTTGTTGAGCAGGAACTCCACCCCAGGCCAGCGATCCTGGGGTTCGCTGGGACTGGGGGGATGCTGGGCGGGGGGTGGCAGATGCCACAACACACAGGAAAAGCACTCCAGGATGGGATGTCCAGTGAAATTCTTTGCCTCGCCCTCGGGAATTACAACCCCATCGTTCCTCCTTGAAGGCAGCTTCAAAAGCCTGCGCTGGTCCACGCTCCCTGCTAGTGATAAAAGCAGCTCGCTGTGGTCACTCGGCCCTGTAGCTGGAATTTCCTCCTCTGCTTGAAGGACAGGGGAATAAATCAGAGGTTGCCTGACATTCAGATGATCTCTGCGTGGGATTAATGGCTCACACAACATCTCCCCAGCCAGACCTACTGGGGAAGCAGCGCTGAGCTGGGCTTCTTCAGGTTCCCCTTCACCAACCTTTTTTTAATCCCAAAAAGCAAAGAAAAATTTTAAGAGGAGAGCAGGTGACTTATGTGGAGTCCTGCCCGAGTTTTCAATTTAGCTCTATTGATTTATAAGGTCTTTTCAATTACTGACTCCTCGGCTGCAGCGTGTGGAGCAGCTGTACGTGAGCTTCATACTCCATCGGGCCAAGCGCTGTGGTGGGGACCTTCTGCTTCTGCTCCAGCCTGACCGGGGAACGAATAATGAGGATTTCCTCTGCAACATTTAGTAAATAAAAATCAGGAATTCATTAGTGCTAGAACTTGTCTTGTATGAAGAAAAGACTGGAGGAAAACGAGGAGTGGGGGGGTTATCATGAACATAATATATGAAGCAATTTGAATTCAGGAGAAAGCAATTTGAAATCCTATTAGATTTTCTTTTTCTTTTTTATTGTGTGGGCATGGTTGGGTGATTTCTGAGAGAGCAGGAAATGAAAAAAATACATAGACAAGAAGTGACCTTCCCTCGTTGCTGGGCTTGGGCCGTCCCCACTGCCTTATGGCGCTCGAATGGGAGCTGCTGGCTGGGGACGACGTAGCATCGTAGAGTGGTCTGCGTTGGAAGGGACCATGAAGGTCATCTAATCCAACTCCTGTGCAGTGAGCAGGGACATCTTCGGCTTCATCAGGCTGCTCAGAGCCCCACCCAACCTGGCCTTGAATGTTTCCAAGGATGGGGCATCTCCCACCTGTCTGGGCAACCTGTGCCAGTGCCTCCCCACCCTCGTGAGGGGTCGGGAGCCCATGCTGCCTGGCTGGAGTCGGTCCCCGAGGGCACCTGGCACATCTCCGCTGGATCTCAGGTGGGCCTTTGGTTTATGAAATGCCTTTTCTTTAAGTGGCAGTATTGGACGGGGTCGTGCTGTCCCCTGCCTTACCTCTAATGACATTTTTCAACTAATTTTCCACTCATTTATATACATTAATATATATATTTTTTATATCAGCTCAGTATACCTGCAGCAGGGTTTCCCTGCTCAGCATCCGATGTGCACAGGCTGGGACGATGGGTGCAGGGGCTCCCCCCTCCCCCCCATCTATCTGGGTTTGCGTGCTCCTTGGGCACCCCAAGGGCGCTGATCCTGCGCAAGGAGGTGCCCCAGCCCTGGGAGGGGCTGCACAGGTGCTGAGTGTGGCAGACTGGCAGGAGATGTCCTTTCTTTGACCATAAATCCCCCATAACCCATGTTTTTAGGCAATCTTGACCATAAGCAATAAAGTTATATACAGGGTTCCCATTTCCTGCCCCAGCTGATAACGGAGACAGTAAATGTAGCTCGTGTAAATCTCTGCTGTGGTTTAATTCCTGTTCCTCAGGGGGCTTGGGTTAGAGTTCTTCCAAGGTAAAACAACAGCAAAATGGAAGTAATTTAAATAGACAGTTTTTGCTGTTGGTGTTCCAGCAGTTCTCACCAGCTCCGTTTGGTGCATGATGTATTATTTATGAGATTTCATTAATATGCAAATCCGCACCACTTGATTGGCTCTGCTGGCGCGTTTCCAAGGCCCTTATGAATTATATAAGTGCCTGACTGCCTGGATCCCTGCCACGCTGGGGGCTGGAGGAGCGGGGGCTCTGCGATCCAGCAGCCTGATTCGGTGCAGCAGGACCAGTTGGGAACCCTGTCTGGGCTGGAGGTGCTGCCCCCAGCCCTCATCTGCTCCTGCCAGCCTGGCATCCTCCCTGGTTGCCCGTGTGTCTCTCCTGCTGCCTTTCCCTGCTCTGGTCTCCTTGCAGGCAAACCCAGGAGTTGGCATTGCATTTTCCAAGCTATGACATTGAGAGGGTCTCAGGCTTGTTGGGTCACCTCTGCCTCTGCCACGGGCTACGAGCAAGGTGGTGGGAAACCACAGAGCCTTTCCTGCAGAGGAGGAGAGGAAAAATCCCATAAAAATCTGGGCTGGTACCGGTGCTCGATGATTTCTCTCCCTGATCCCTGATGCAGCCAGAGCAGTTTGTTTTACACGGGCTCCTACGGGCTCACAGCAGGGACCTGCACCTCATCTCCTGCATCCTGGATAAAAGATGTGATGCAGGTGCACCGGCAGGTGAACCCAGAGCAAGCAGGTTGCCCGGTGCAAACCCCTTGCGCCCAGCTCTGCAGCCACGGGCAGAAACCTCCAGCGGCTCTAACGAGGGATGGGGGAAACATCCCCGAGAGCCCAGGTCCCAACGTCCTCTCAGCGATAACTTTGTGCCCCGCTGCCAAGGTGTGAGCAGGACACGGCTCCAGGGGACACGTGGCTGCAGGGAATTCAAGCTGGATAATTGCGGAAGAGCTCTGGCAGGGCGTGTAATTAAAGTGAGGATTTGACAGCGGGTGCATGAGGAGAGCTCTCCCAGCTGGGCCAGAGGGTTGGCACGGTGAGAAACAGCTCCGATGCCCTTCCTTCGTCTTCCTTGTGGAGTCTGGATGGGTGGCGGCGAGGGTCCCTGCGGGTCCCCAGGGTGCAGCTCTGCTTGGCAGGCGGGAGAGGAGCTGAGATGCCACTTGCAGCTCGGGGCTGCGGCGTGGAACCGCGTTGATTCCCTGGCAGGAGGTGCCCACAACCCGATTAAAACCACGCTTTAACGATGCTGTCCCTCTTGCTTCCAATTAACTCGGTGACACTGTGAGCCGTCCCCCTCCCACCACCCTGGCCTGGCACCGCAAAAAGAGCTGGGGAGAGGATAAAGGGAGCCCCAGTGCTTCTCCCAGTGGCCAATTTAGTTTGCAGGCCAGATTAAGTGCCGTGAGAAGGCAACAGCAATGCCAACATCGTGCGCTCCATGCCTGTGCTTGGGTGCAGCTGCTGGCACGCTGGACAGGAAGAAATTGGGGAGAAAAGTCCTGATAATGCCATTTCCACCTGAGGGGACTGTGGGAGATGCTGCTGGAACTGCCTGTCCCTGCCTGCACTGCAGCCACGGGCTCCCCGACTTGGCCCTCACCAGTAGCCGGGGGCTTTCCTGCTCTGCTGAGGGGGTGCATTGAAACTGAGTTCACCTCCATCAAGTGAAAATGGTGATTTTTTTTCACCTGGCAGGTGCCCCTTTGACTGCAGATCTCACGGCAGGTAAATGTTAATTGTCACACGACTTTAAACAGGAACCGATAGTGACAGGACTGAATTACTTCGCTCCGGTCCCTTGATACCAAGCCATAAATCATGTGCTGGAGTTTATAGAGACTTTATGTGTCTTGGGCTGGGCAGGATCAAAATTTTCTGAAGAATAATGACACGTTAATAATAGCCTGCCTTGGAGATAAAATTAGCAGAGGGTTTTTTTGCTTCTATTAAAGTCAAAGCTGGATTCTTTTCCCTTCATAGCGGTCTCTTACACGTAGAGAAATCCCTCGTGGGACTGGATGAAATGATGCTGAGCTCTTTCCAGTGAGGGATGGTGAGGTCAGAGTGTCACCAGGGTGTCATTAGTGCAGCTGTGAACTGAGACATCCATTAGCTCATCAATAAACTCTCCAGTAGCTGAGCAACTTCTTCATTTACGGATGTTTTGTGTGACATCCCCTTGTCATCACAGCAAAGAACTGATGTGGATCCAGCCTGGCTGTTGCTGGAGAGAGCACACGTTGTCCATTCAGTGGTTGGGCAGGGTAGGTGTGTCGGCTCCCTGCTTTGCACCTTCTTTAACCATCGAAAATTCACTTTTGCCCACCCCCAAGTCACACAATCTCATGACAGCCTGGGGAGGTGGCATCATGTAGGCAAACCCACCTCGAAGGACCATCACTGTCAGGATGCAGGGATGTCACCGTCTCACTACCCCGTACGGGTGCCAGATGCACAGGTCTGAGACCTCCTCCACTCATCACGTGTGTGTGCAGAGCCAGCCGGGCCATGGCCATCGCCTCCACGTCCCCTGGGAGCTGCCCTGAGCTTGGTGACCCATGCCTGTGCCCCCAAAACTGCAGTGCAGCACGTCCTACCCGGAGGTGATTGCTGGCTGGTGAGTGTTCAGTTACCACGAGCAGCAGAGGTGACTCGTTTCGGTCCCATTCCCGGGGGGTGCCAGCCCTGCTCCCCACCCCTGCTTGGCTCCAGGGTCTGTCCTGACCCAGCCCTGGCACATCCCAAGCATCTGCCTGGCTCCTGGAGTGATGCCACGTTCTGGACAAGCCGCACATCTGGGAACAAAGCTGAAATTATTTTTTTCCTCCCTAATTAAAAATAGATGATTCATTACGTGCTGCTGTTCTGCGAACATGTGCTGCTGTGAGTGCCAGCGTCTCCTGCTGTGAGTGCCAGGGCGTCCTGCTGTGAGTGCCAGGGCATCCTGCTGTGAGTGCCAGGGCGTCCTGCTGCTTGCGGCGTCCTATCTCCCTCCTTGGGATTCCTCCAATCCCTCACCTGTGGGGATGCTCTTGCCTCTTCTTACTGTGCCGGCTCTACAGGTGCTGCAGGATCAGCCTTTTCTGGGCAATCCTGAAGGTGCTCCCTCAGTGCCCTCTGAAACCACAGGAAACATTTCAAACCATCACCCTGAGTCGGAGGGGGAAGAGCCGTGCGCTCCCACCAGGCTGTGAATGGGCACACGAGCCGCTGGGCTGTCGGGGCCGGGGCTCCGGTGCTGTTTGTATTGCCCTGTCCTGTTGATTTCAGACAGACAAACACGAGTGGTGTTGGATCAGCTGTCAGGGTGGATGAATGGATGGACAGACAGACAGCACTGGATGCACGACCAGGAGGGTGAGTGTGAGTGGGTTCAGAGCGGTCCAGAAGGATGGATGATGGTGGTCCGGACAGACAAACGGATGGATGGGCGATGACAGACTGCTCCAGCCAGAAAAGGACACTGACAGCCAGAGCCAGCGAGGTGACGGTGGGCTCACGATTCCTCTTCCCCACTCTAAGTTTGCTTAGCAATAAATGATGGCTTTTACTTCTAGGCTGTGGTTTCCACCTGGATGGAGGCGACTGCGCACCTGGCTGGAGCTGCAGCAAACGGCTCCCGGTGCTTTGGAGATCAGAGCCGTAACAAGGCAGGGATTTACGGCTGCCACCGAGAGAGGCGAGGGGCTCTGCTCCCCCCAGTGTGCCCCCTGGGTTAGATTAGGCTGTCTGCAAGGAAACTTAATTGATTCTTTAGGTTAAAGCCCTTTCATCTGCGCGGAGAAGCCGAAGCATTAATTCGGTATAATGTGACACGGAACATTTGCGTGCAGCTCTGCGGCGCGGCTTTCCCGCCCCGTGCTCCCTTTTGGGCTCTGATTTGTTTTCTTTCCAAGGCAAATTCTGGATCTGCCTTCCATCAGCAGCACTAATTAATCTCTTTCGATAAATCCCAACTCTTGTTTATTTTTGATAATAATTTCCAGGCAATGGGTCCGTTTTGGGAGCAGGTTTCTGCCTGTCGTGCCAGTCCTGGGGGAGGAGAGCAACCAGAATGGGCTGAGTTTGGGCATCGGGATGCTGGAGCTGTGGGAAGACCTTGGTGAGGGCGTAGGTATCTCTGCTGCTCCTCCAGCACCACCGAGTGATTCTCTCATCACTCCAGAAATAGTTCCACTGCTGGCACGGGCTCAGGAATAAAACATATTTTGCTGTTATTTTTAATGGTGCAGGAGGAGAGTGGAGCCCCAGGGACCCGCACCAAGGCCACTCCAAAAACAAAAATGAGACCGAAAATGGCATCGCTTGCTCAGAGCCAGCCGGGACCTGGCAGGGATGCTGAGCCTTCCCGCAATGAGGCAGCGGCTGTGCCACTTCCCAGCCCAGCGCTGGCATCCCTGCACCCATCCCCACTGGCTGCCAGCGATGGGAAGAAGGATGAGGCCATCGTCAAGGTTGGAGAGCACCGGCCAGCTGCCAAAACACTTGTCTCTGCAAAGTCTTCCTCCATGAGCAGTGATGGCCCAGAAATCAGTTGCAAGGAACACTGGTTTTATGTATTATAAAACTCATAAAGATGAAAGAAGGCTTCATTATCAGGTTTGTGTAGTTGAAACCCTTTGCTCTTATTAAGACAAATCCAGCTGGTGGCTTAAATAATTGGGCATTTCCTGAGGGGTTTATCAGCTGTGTCACATCAATGGTTCTATTTTTGCCATGAGATTACAGGAACACTCAGTTCTATCTGTACTTGGTATCTGGCCACTGCGGTCCCTGCACAGGGGACACCGGTGGGCTGGGGGAGAAGCACAGCCTGAGGATTTTTAAGGTGATGCTGAAGTGTAGCACGAAAGATGAGCCTGTACTGAGCTTCAGCAGCTTCATAGGCAACACAAGATGGTGAGGGGGCTGGAGCTCACGCCCTGTGAGGAGCGACTGAGGGAGCTGGGGGTGTTCAGCCTGGAGAGGAGGAGGCTGAGGGGAGACCTCATTGCTCTCCACAACTGCCTAAAGGGAGGCTGTAGTCAGGCAGGGGTTGGTCTCTTCTCTCAGGCGACCGGCGACAGAACAAGAGGACACGGTCTCAAGCTTCGCCAGGGGAAGTTTGGGCTCGACATGAGGAAGAAGTTCTTTACTGAGAGGGTGATTGGCCATTGGAATGCGCTGCCCGGGGAGGTGGTGGGGTCACCGTCCCTGGAGGGGTTTAAGGAGAGATTGGATGAGGCTCTTAGTGCCATGGTGTAGCTGACGAGTAGGAGCAGGTGTTGGTGTTGGGTCATAGGTTGGACTCGATGATCTCAAAGGTCTTTTGCAACCTTATGATGCTGTGATCCTGTGATACTGTGATACAAGCCATTAAGGACCTGTTAGCATCCTCCCTCTCCCCAGTGGGGTGCTTGGCATCCGAACCCAGAGCTGTCTTTAACTCTTCCCCACCCTCTTTTCCCCCAGGACCAGGGGTTGGTGGCCACTGTGCCAGGAAATGAAGAGAGCAGAAACCTCAGGATGGGGCATCCAAGTGGCATCCTCGTACCCACCAAAGTCCAGCTGAGATTTGCACGACCACAAACACCCGAGCCTTCCCGTTTTTCAACCCCAGGGCTTGCAGGGCTTTTTCCTTCCGAGATGCAGATGGCAGCAGACCTGGCCTGAAGTGGTTTCCCACAAAAGATGCCATGTTAAAAAAACCCCACTCTGAGTCAGAGGAAAAGAGGCAAATGCCGCATTTTCCACGGGAAAGGGTCTTAGGGTGACACAGCACCCAGAGAAAACACTCACTCCTGCCAAAATTAACAATTTGGGGGTGCAGAGTGGAGAGGACTGTGCTAGAATCAGAGAATTCCTGGCCATGAACCTGTTTTAAGGATAATAAAGCACACAGACCTGCACAGCGGTCCCGTGTGTCAGCTCGCTGTTCCCATAAGGAGCCGTGGATCCATTCCCTCCACAGCTGGGGGATAAAAATCCCTAAAATTAGATAAAAACCGTGCAATGCAAGCATTGCAAGTTCAGCTTTCTGGCCCTTGTGTGTCCAAACCGCCCTCCAGGAGGGGAAGAGCTCGGAGATGTTTGCTGCGCTGCACCGGCGTGCAAAGGGAGCAGGGAAACCTGTTTGTGGCTGTGAATCCCAAAGGATTCAGCCGTATGCTCAGTGTCTGAATATTTATGGGAAAGGGCTCATTGGGGCTTTTTCCAGATTTACAGCGATGTCCCAAGGTGAAAAATGTAATTTTATATTCGCCATTAATCTTGTACAACAAAACACACGGAGAGGATCCTGCAGGGAATCCAAATGAATTGATGGAGGCGAGGGGAACAGATACGTAACTCACAGAAAGAGGCCAAAATCAGTCTTGTTTTAATCCCTTACACGGCAGCCTCGTCTCGTGGTCCCCACCGCATCCGTACGGCCATAGCCGGGATGAAGGGCTCACAGGACCCGCTGGCACTGGCCACCTCTCTTTCCTTGGTGGGAAGAAAAATAGCCTCATTTTCCCCTTTATTAATGAAAATCAGCCAGAATCAGTCCTGTTCCATGGCACAGAGATTTTGTCTCTGCCGAGGGGGGGTTCAAACACAGAGTTTCTTCATTTAACTTATGCTGTAAAAAAAATACATAAATGGGAACAGGGATGTAGGAATTAAAGGAACCTCTTCAAAAAAGTGTCACTTTAAAATGTTTGTGGCAGGATGGAGATCTACCCTGATGCTCTGGGATTTTGGCGCTGGGTGAAGCCCCTGATGTAAAGGCTGGAGCCGGGCTGTGAGCCTGGGGCTGCAGTGGGGGCTCTGAGCACCCTCGAGACCGCGACCCAAGGAGCTTTGCTGGGGCAGATGCTGTTGGTGATTCCTTATCCCAGACCACGAGCTGCAGGTATGAACCTCTGTGGGATCCCTGTGCTGGGAAGGGACCGGGATGCTCCCAAGGACTCCTGTTGTATGTTGGAGCTTGGGAACAGTGGGACTGTTGGTGAAAACCAGCGCCAGGCTCTTGGTTGGTTTTTCCGGCTCCTCCCTGAAGGGCTGTGGGACACATCACTGGGAGCAGAAGGGGCTGATTCCTGAGTGCTGGAAGTGTTGACAGAGACGGGGCAAAGGTCAGGCAGGGTGGATGCTAACAGGAGATTTAATTACGTGGTAGGTGAAGCACAGCTCTGGCACCTGGGAGGTGTCCCTCTAGCAGGGGTCTGCATGAACAGGAGGTGATGGGGCTGGAGCCCGTGCTGCCCTGGGGGACGTGCCAGCTGGGGCCACCAGTGTGTGCCCCATCACTGCGTGCCCATGGGGAAGCCCCGGTGTGGAGAGGGGAAGCCAAACCCAAATCAGTCCCATGGTTTGTAGTGAATCGAGCTGCAGGAGAGAGAAATGCAAAGTGATGCTGTGAGGATGCCCAGTGTGGACACTCCAAAGCCCTTAGCTGTGTCCCAGGGGATGGATGAGGTGAGCCTGGCTCATGGTTTGATGACGTGCTCGTCACCAGACTAATTGCTTTCTTGGCAGATGTCTGGTGTGAGCAGGGCTGGGTCACCCGCACCCCTGGCTGGGAAAGCAGTGCCTGTGGATGCAGGCAGAGAGCCCAGGGCAGGGTGCCCTGTGACGTCTGGGACATTTCATCTCTTGCTTTTCATCTCAGCTGCAATGTCCTCTCCTTCTCACTGACGCTGATTGAGTGCCCTGAGCCTCTAACGAGCCCCAGGGGACGAAGCCCTGTGTGCAGGAGCCCCATGCTGCTCCTTGTCTCTCCCTTTGCAAAGGGAATTGTTATTCCCCCGCAGGTTTTACTGCTTTAAATACCTTTTTATGGTAGAAAGTTGTAGGAAACTCTTGCTCTTGTCCTCTCCCACGCGGCTCTGTGCAGAGGCAGGACCTCCTCTGGGAAAAGGGTGAGGCTGGTAGGTGGTTCTTGCTGAGCAACTGATGCTGATTGTTCATCCCGAAGTTTCCTTGCTGTCTTGAGGATGAAAAGTGAGTCCTGGTGAGAAGAGAGAGACCCTGGAGTGCTGCTGGGTCCAACCATCCCAAGCACTGGTGCTCCCCATGCTTCACAGGGCACCCCCAGGGCCTCAGCCAGGATTTGATGCCAAGACCCATCTCTGCTTGTAAATCCCTGGCTGGATGACGTCCTGTCTGTCACCTGCCGGGGTGCTCGAAGGCAAGAAACAGGGCACTCGATAACGCCAGAAAGGATGTGCTGTGCCGAGGTTTAAAAATAAAACAAAGTGCTCGTGCCTGGCAATTCCTCATCCCTGTGCCTGGAGCTGTCAGTGGCCCTTGACAGCTCCTGCACGAATTAGAAACCTCCAATAAATCACAGGCAGGTCCATCCCCGTCACCGTCCCGGCGGGCTCAGCCGCCCTCCCCAGGGCTGAGCTCTCATCCTGCCCTGCTTCTCAGCCCATTTGGGGGTGGAAGCGGGAGGGTGGCAGCTGATGCGCGGGGCTGTCCGTGGGGCAGGGTCCTACCGGCAGCAGAGCTGTGCCCCGGGAGTATTTGCTAACTGCTGCATCATCCCTGCTCTGCAACAGGTGTTTGTTAGGTGCTGGGTGGGGAGAACGGGCAGTGCTGGAGCCGTACCCCAGCCTGTGGGTGTGCACTGCTCCCCTCCGCGTGCCGCTCGTGTTTCCGAGCGCCGCTCAGGTTCCAAACCGTGCCTGCAGAGCCCTCGGGGATGCTTTGCCCGTGTAACCCACGGCTGATATCATGACTTCAAAGCTCCCTCCTTTACAGGGCATGGTGGGCACAGCGTGCGATGAAGGAGCGTTTACTTGTGTTTGTGGCTGCAGCTCCTCTCCTTAACGGGAGCTTCCCCTGCTCGTGTGAAGCCCGACCGCGGACACGAAGGCAGCAGAGGCTGAATTGTCCATCGGCTGTAACAGCCGATGCGTGGTGGTGACTGGGGTGGTGAGGCAAATCATAGAATCATACAATCCTAGAGTCATTAAGGTTGGAAAAGACCTCCAAGATCACGCAGTCCACCCTCCCTGGAGGAGGCATCCCAGAGCTGTCCCAGGAGGGAGGGACAGCTTGAGGACAAATGCTCCAAAATTGGAGACAAACTGAGGTGGGGAAGGTGCCGAGGGGCACAGCAGGAGGTTGATTTGGGGCTGGAACAGCAGCTCTGTGTGCAAGCCTTGCAGCCTGCCCCTGGTGCCAGGGATGCCCTGGCCAGACCGACCCTGTCCTGGCACGTGGTGGGGCACGGTGTCTGTTTCCAGCCTCAGGACCACAGTGGGTGCCAGTGTGTCCCAGCACAGATGTGGCTGCGCGGAGTCCTGCTGCGTTCCCGTGCCGCGTTGCTATTTATAAGCCCTGAGTTGCAGAAGCTTGGGACTGTGTTTTTCCATGATTGTATCAAATCAGTGAAACGGGGAAAGCGAGCGGTCTATTTGACATCCTGTACGTGGGCTTTTTTTTATTTGTGCAATGAGGTTTCGTTTCCACTCGGATGGCGAGGCAGTAACAGGAGACGTAGCTCATCGCCGCAGCGGGGCGTGAAGCCAAACGCAGGAGGGATGAGCTCCCCGCAGCCCTCCCGTGGGAAAGGCAACCGTTACCCGTGGGGATAAACCCAACCCTGAAACAGGGCAGGGGTTGGGAACTGGGAAATGCACTGGGAGCCCCGTGTTGTGTCCTCGCAGCTGAACCCAGCTCCCTTTTCCATTCTGTGTGGGTTTTTCTGCCCAGGGTGCTGGGTGACGGAGGAAGCTCCCCCGGAGAGGGAAAAGCTTCATGCAATTTCTTCCACATTCAGTGTGACATCTGCTTCGGGATGACTCAGGCGGGTTCCCAGCACCCGCACAGGACAGGAGAGGAGGGTGAGCACCCATACCAGCTGGGTCAGACCTGCTGGGCTGGGCAGGGAGGTGTTTGAGGGGCTGTAATAAGCCTAAATCAAACAGTTCCCTCTACCACCGTATTTAGAGCTATAATTGCTTTCCTCGGTGTGGGTGGCACTTGCTGAGCCTGCCAGGGATGTGATGGATGCCAAACACTCTGCTGGGTTTTATGCCTGACATTGCCACAGGAGCTGTGGTTCCTGCACCGAGCTCTTCCCCACAGCTGCTCCTGCAAGGCCACGGTGTTTCTGCACGGTCACTGCCCCTGGAAACGGGGTGTCTGCCCTTCCAAAGCCTGCTGCTGCTCGCAGTGTTTGCTGAGCAGGCGATGCTGAGCGCCTCGGAGGGGAACCTCAAACCGCAGCGCAGGGCGAACGCTCGGGATGTGACATTTTATCCCATGTCAGCATGTTTTTAAGTAACACTTCTTGCTAAGCACAGGAATACGTGTCTGCGAGCAGGATCTTGCACCCTGCCTTGCCCAGAAGTGGCAGGTGCCTTGGAGAGGACTTGGTGGCAAAGGGATGGACTGATCCTGCCCAGGCACATTGCTTGGCTCCCGTCCCAGTGCTGTGGGGTCTGCAAAGCTCAGCCTTACTGGGGAAACTGAGGCTGTGCTGGGTCTTGGCTCAGGACCCCTTGGCGCCGCGGGGCTCCGTCACTGAAACACGGCATCCCTGTGGTGCTGTGCCTTGAGGGCAGCCCTTGGCAAGTCCACAGGCACCAGCATCCGTGGCTGAGCATTTCCAGCCCCACCACATCCTGCAGTGGTTTTTGGGAGCTGCCAGCTCCCACCACGCTGCCTGTCCCATGCACGGGCTGTGTGCCACTCGCCACTGCCTGGGCTGTGCATCCCTTCAGGCCTCCTCCAGGATCTGGTTTGCAGTCCCACTGGCTGACTCCAAGCACACTGAAGGAGATAACATTTGTTCATGGTTATTTCCCCACCCCCCCTCACTCACCCTGTCTGCAGGATGCTTTACAGGCTGTCTTTACAGCCAAGGATAATTAATTGAGCTTAATTAGTTACCCTTAATATACGAAAACCTTTTCTGCCAGGGAGATGGGTGGCAAACCCATGGCAGCACTGGTGCTGGTGTGTCCTGACGGAACAAATCCTGCTCCTTCCCTGGGCTGTGTCCTGCTGGCAGGTGAGGGGTAAAACGGAGGCAGCGCCCTCAAACCTCCTTGTGCTTCCGAGGCGATGCCTTTGCACCCAAACCATGGGACCCCAAACCCTGTGCTGGTTCTTAGCCCAGCTGGATTAAATGCTGAGGCTGGGCTGGTTGTGGCTGAGGAGTGTGGGGGCTGTGCAGGGACAGAAGGGATTTTGTTGGTGCCACATCAAGCCTGGGGGTTTATCTCAACCTCCTGCTCTGCGTGGGTGGGGGTTGTGCTGCTCAATGCTCCCGAACTGGGGGCTGCCCTGGAAAACATCCCATCATCTTATTTGGGTCTGGGGACCAGGGTTCCTCTGAACCCTGTCCCTGCATCCAGCTTTCCCCATCCCCTCTGCTCGGGGGAACCCAGTTCTTCTCACAGCTCCCCTGGTGCCCGCCCCAAGTCTTTCTGTGTGTGTTAAAGGTGCTGGGGGTGATGGAGCTGCTACCGCCGGGTCCCCTGCGGGCTGCGCAGGCTGCGGGTGCTGCATGGAAGCAGCTGCTGCATCCTGGTGGTAATGAAAGCCATCGGGGAAACCAAGCCCGAAGAGCAGCGGCAGCGTTTGGGAGCCAGATTTGACGAAGGGAAGTGACTCAACGTCTTGGAAGGAGTTGGGGGCGGTTGCAGGGGGGCAGCGGAGGATAGCGGGTGACCCAGGGTGGGGACAGTGCAGTGGGGTGGCTGGCAGCCACCTGCCTCCCCTTGGGCTCCATGGCCAGGGCCAGCATCACCGCGGAGCCCTCTGCTCTTCGTTAGCCCTCGTTAGGGCGGTTTGTTCCCAGCCAAGGGGACGGGACAGGAAAGGAGGCCCTTTGGGAAGCCGCTTGTTGCTTCCTCACGCTGGGTTGTGGCAGGATCTGGGCCAACGTTCCCAGCTCCTGGCGTCACACCCTCTCCCAGCTGTTGCTCGCGGAGCATCGTGCTGCCAAGAAAACCCCGGTGATGGATGCTGCCGCAACTCCTTCCCCCTCCCCTCGCCCTTAAAACCGGTGGGGAGCGGTGCTGTGCCTGCGCTTGGCCCCACGGCACCAAGGGCCACGGGGGGATGAGAGCCCGCTTGCTCCCGGCAAGGCTTCGGCGTTGGGGCTGGGCTGAGTGGCACCTCTTCCTCACTGGGCACAGGGTGCCCTGGCACCTCGACTTGGTCCTCCCTGGCACGGAGCGGCGGGAGAGCGTGGCACTGTGCAAGGTATTTGGAAAGGTTGCTGGGGGGTCCTGGGGGGACTGGGGTGTGTTACTACGGGGAAGGACAGGATGGGTCCTGTGTGGCAGAGCCGTGGGGCAGAGCCAGCCCGCACAACCCATCCCGGCCAGGACTAAGCTTCTCATATTTTTATTGCTTTGGGGAGTGAACTGCGTTTACCGCTGCCACGGGGGAACCGCTTTGCCTGGGCACATCGGGGTGCAAAGTGTCTGCATCCCGCTGGGGACCTGCCGCGTGCCACAAATGCCACAAGCATGGTGTGCGCTGAAAGGCTGCTGGCACCCAGCACCCCAGCGAGCTGCTGCCCCATCCCAGGGTCCCCCAAGCCCATGAAGTGGGGTGCCAGCGTGCCAGTCACGAGCTGTCTGGATTGGCACATCTTTGCCTGCTGCACATAGCTGGGCTTTTTGCGCTTCTTCTCCTTTCTCCTGGCTGGACCCGCTGATCCGAGCGCATCAGCAAGTTTCCTCCTGATTCAGCTGTGGAGGATGTTGAAACATTTGCGTTGTGCAAAACCAGGCATCAGCCTGGGCTCCAATTCCTCTTTTTCAGCCCCATGGGAACTTGGCCACACGCAACAGGGGTTACTGTCCCCACCTGCACGGGGCATGGCAGCGGCTGCAAGCTCCCCAGAGGCATCGCTCCTCACCGTCCCTCGGGTCGTGGTTGCGTGGCAGTTTTCCCATTGCTTTGCCAATGGCTCCAATGAATTCGGGATTTCTCCCTTGTGCACGGCTGAGACCTGAAATCGAAACCAACGTTGGCTGTGGTTGAATGTGATGCTCCCGGTGCAGGTGCCTGGCACAGGTGCACAGCAACAAGTTTTGGGCCAGCCTCTGTGAATAAGTGTATTTTTAGTGTGTATCGCCCTCCAAATCGGATTTTCCAGCTTGAGGTGGGTGTTTGTGGCCTCCCTGGTCCAGGGATCCCCTAATGCCCTGCGCTTGCTGCAGGCAGTCGCCACCCACTCGCAGGCACAAGGCTTGGCTGCTGCCCCTCTGCTTGGGGTCCCAGTGCAAACCAGGACAGGCTGATTCATCACTGGGAACTCCCTGCCAGATTCACACCCACCTCGTTGCATCGGGCTCAGCTGGACAAACAGCTGGGAACAGACAGGACCTGGCGAGCGTGCTGGAGGGAGCGAGGCGGGGACACACACATCCCTTCTGCCACGCACCCTAGGGATGCCTTTGGGTCACCCCTCTTCTGTGTGTGAGACACCAGGGACACCCCGGGGGGTGGGGAAGAGGTGTGGGCATCCTGGGGAGCAGGGGCGCAGCGCAGCTCAGGGTGGATGTGCCGCATCCTGGATCACATCCTTGTGGCTGCGTTCACCCCTTGCCAGGAGGAACAGCCTTTTTGCACTGACAAGGGATGCCCAAACCCTGCCCAAGGTTCCCATGGGACTCCTGAGCCGGCTGTGAGCAGTGCAGGGGTTGTGGTGGATGGGACAGAGCACCGAGGGCAGCCGGCTGCCCCATCTTCGCTCCGTATCCAGCTGAATTGAGCAAGAAAGCGCCTCTGCCCAGAGATCCTCAGTCCCCACATCCTGCCAAGCACCCCTTCCCCCTTCCCAGGCGCTGCCCGTCTCTGCGCCGAGCCCGGCAGCTGGTTCATGCCACCGGCTGTGGTTTTTCTCCTGTCCCCACAACGGCAACGCGTGCGCGTCATTCTCGGCATGAGAAAGCTCAGCAATATCCACGGCACCCACTGCTCGGATGCCAAGGTGATGTAACCCCAGGGTCATTGGTGTGCAAGCCCTAACGAGGTTACAGAAGAGGCAGAGATGGGTAACCCAGCCTCCGTACACTCAAACACCCTGGGGATTTATCAAGCTCACGTAAGTACTTCTGAGTTTTTATATATATATTTATGAATATATGTATTTTTATACATTTTGGGGAGGGAGAGGTTTGCTTCAGCTGCCTGAAAATAATTGCTTTGCTCAAGGGTTTTGCGTCTGATGGGCATTTTTTGCTTCCCTGTTATTATAATACTGGGTTGTGGGTTTGGCTCAGTGGAGGACAGCAGGTGGCAGTGACCTCTGGGGTCCCGATAGCCAGTGTGCACTGGGACCCTGGAGGTGATGCCACCAGCTGCCCCAACCCCCTGGTTTTTTCTAACCGTCCATAAAATCCCCATCTCTTTTGGAGACGGGATGTGCAGCCTGCAGTGGCGGGAGCACTTGCGATGGCTTTGCACGTGGGAAAACATCACAGAGGGGACAGGAACTGGATGTGAATTTAGGGGGGGATTGTCCTCAAAGCATGGCAGTGCCACCTCGGTGGGGACAGGGAGAACAGGGGACCGTTCTTTGCTGTGCTGATCTGCATGCAGCTGTGAGCACGCAACGCAGCTGCGAGCCGGGGGCCGGAGGATGCTCCTGTGGATCCGGGGTGAATTTCTCACTTGGAGGGGTCTCTGCCAGCTCTGACCTTCCCCCATTGCTGGTGCGGTCACGTCCATCCCTCCGGCAGCAGCAGGGAAAGACCGGTTTCCTTTTCTTGGTTTCCTTCCTCTTTGTACCCTCGAAACCCCGAGCAGTCGAGAGCAGCTGGAGCAGCTCCATAGGTGGTACAGGAGCTGCTGCCTTTCACCTCTACACGGTGTCCCCAAGGCACGTGCTGGCTTTGTCCCTAAGCAGCCGTGATAAAACCCAAGCCATGGTTCTGGAATTCCTCTCTGGGCTGAGGCAGGTCCCGGAGCCCTAAAGGGGATGCAAATCCCCGGGCATCGCAGCGTTTCACGCCCTCTCTCACCCACCTGGGCTGGTGCGATGCAGCAGGGAGGATGCTCAGAAAAAAGGGAATTTTATTGGCCTTTTTATTGCCTGCAAAGTCCCAGGAAAGCCTGGGATTAATAGCAACCTATATATATATATAAAAAAAAAAGAGAGAAAAGAGGAGATGAAAGAACTTTTATTATCTCGGAAGCAGCTCGAGTCATTTTAAGCAGCACAGAAACACAAACTGCCCTTTTTAAAGAAAATCCTTGTCTGTGTAGGTACAAACGCCCAAGATTTTCCCCTTTAAGGCTCAGCCTTTCACAAGGAAAGACAGGATGGGGAGCAAAGGGCTGTGGCTGTGGCTGGGCTCTTACTAATGGGGTGGCTCCTAACAACCCGGGTGCTCTGTGTTCCCCTGCCAGGCTCCTGCAGGAGCTTTGCCCTGGGAAGAGCCTTGCATCACCTGTATTTTGAGGTTAAAAACCAGTTTCTGGCTGGATTGGGGTGCGCGCTCCACCGGGGTGACCCCACACCATGCCTGGGGGCAGCCTGCGGGGACCCATCCCATCCAGACCGGTCCTATCCTGCCAGCCCAGTCGGCTCTGCCCAGATAAACACTGACTCATGCTGTTATTCTGGCCCACCCTGGGCACAGTTGGCTTTTTTAAGGCTGCTTTTCCCAGCTACTCCTTTTTTTTTTTGCCCTGTTCACACGGGCAGGGCGTGAAGCTTTAGCTGGTTTGCCCGGAGTAGCCGAGGGTGCTGAGGGCTGCTGGGTGTGGGGGTCCTGCAGAGCGAGGAGGCGAGGGCTGCTCCGAGGAGGCAAACCAGGGCTGTGTCTGAGTGCCATGGATGCAGGTAGGGCTCGGGCTTCGCTGCTGCCCTTGAGGCAGAGCTCGGTGCCTCAGTTTCCCCGGTGGGGACTGGCTTTGCCCCCTACCTCTGCTCTGGGGGTCCCCTGCAAGCTGGTGGCTTGGGGGAGCTGCCAACCCAAATCCTTGCCCGCAGGAGCTCGTGTGCTCGGTGTCAGCCTGGTTTAGACGCTCCAGCGAGCTGCTGCCTCTCCTGTGGCTCCTGAATCCCTGTCCCCTTCTCAGCTGGATCTGGGCAGAGGGTTCAGGGATGGGTGGCAGGGCTGGGGCTGGGGAGCAGCTTTGGGGCAGCTCAGGGCTGAGGGGTTTGCAGTGATGTGGTCTAAGCTGCGTTTCGATGGGCATGTGGCTGACGCACGATTTACACCGAGGGCTGGAACTCCATCTTTGTGGGCACCGGGATGCTGGGCAGCACCTGTTGCCATGGAAATTGCTAGCTAAGAGAAGGGTGAAGTGGAGCTGGATACCCAGAGCTGCTTTCCCATTCCTTCTGGTTGCTTGCCCCACCCTGAGCATCCACGATCTCTTGCATGGAAGCAGGAGCTGCGGGGCTGGACACTGGATCCCAGTGAGGGAATCCCTCCCGTGGAACCCTGGGCTGGAAAAACAGGGAGGGAAGAGGGATGGATGGGGTGGCCTCGGGTGCCATGTGTCTATAATCCCCGGGGCACGCTCCTGCTGGTCGCAACAGGAGCTTGCTGTGCTCAGGATCCAGCCCATGGGGTGAGACCCGAGCTCAACCAGAGCAATGTGCTCCCTCGGGACTGGGACCAGTGTCTGCCACCGGGGAAAGCCAGGGCTGGAAGGAGCCCGGTGCCAGCAGATCCCAGGGGATGCTGCTTCACCCTGTGCCCTTCCCAAAGCTGCCTTAGACAAGCAACCATGTGTTTCTCCCGAACATCTGCCTGCAATTCCCATCTCTCACGGCACAGGGCTGTGCTGGGGCTGCGTGGGCAGCCTGGACGCACTCCCCCGTGCGTGATGGAGGAAGCGGGTTTGGGTTTGGGGTGCGCTGGGACCTCGGAAACCACAGCTGGGAAGGAGGAGGAGAAGGGAAATGCTCAAATGAGAAAAAGGCAGCGCAGCTGCCCCGAGGGCGGCAAGGTCTGCGCAGGCAGGGGTGAGCAGAGCCCACCCTGGTCATCCACTTGCTTCTCCAGGGATTTCACCCACCCTGTCTCTGGGCATCCCTTGCACCCTGCAGGTGCTGAGCAGGTGCCATGGGGGGAAAAGCCGTAACCCAAGGGCACCCCCAGTTTCCCCAGTGCTAGAGAGCTTGTGGAGACCCCTGCGCAGACACACGCTGGTCCCAGCCTGGTTTCATAGCATCATGTGGGGAAAGGACGATGCACTTTGACAGCTCAGGTAGGATTTTGTGTGCTCAAAAGTCAGTCTGCTTATTTTATTTGATTTTATTTGATTTTATTTGATTTTATTTGATTTTATTTGATTTTTGTCCCCCAACCTGTAGCAGTACTGCCAGTAAAAGGATTGCCCGCAGGCACTGACGGAGGCAGAAAGCTGGCAGCCTCCCTATCTCTGTAAACACCTGGTGCAGGCAGCTGAGAGCTCAGGTGGTACCTGCTTCTGGGATGCTGAGCATCCTCTGCCTTCCTTGGCCATTCCGTGTCCCTGGCATGCGGATCCGGCTGAGCTCCCCCTGTTTCCCTGTAGCCCCGGTCACATCCGTCCTCCGCCCGTCTGGGCTGGCTACGGAAGAGCTTTCGCCTAGAAAAGCTGCATTTGAACATTTTCTGCTGTTCTCTCCGTTTCCTGTTGCCTTCCCAAGAACAACATCCCTGACCTCATCCTCCCCCGGTGCGCTCCGGGATGCTGCTGATGTGCGAGCCGCCCGTCGGGAATCCCACCCCGGCGCCCGTGGGTCGGACTCAGCCTTCCCTGGGTACCAAGACAAATACAGCTGCAGGGATGACGGGGCTGTTGGTGGCTGGCAGCACTAAGTGTCTATTTTGGGTAGATCCTGTCCTCTTTTTTGTTGAGGCAGGAGAACAAAGATGAAGAGACCAAATGGAGAACAAAGAGGAAGAGACCCAATGGAGAGCAAAGTGGTTTTGGCTTGATTTGGGTATTTTCAATGCAGAGGGGAGCAATGAAACACGTTTATGATTACGTGGCTTGTTTTCCCAAACTTTGGGACTTTTTGCAGTGAAAAACAGGGAGATTTCGCACAGCTGCCTCTCAGGCTCCCCATTTCGGGGTGATTTTTGGGCAGGACTTTGCTGGATGATGTTCCAGCAGGTCTGGGCTCCAGCTCCCAAAGGTTCATCCCATTCCTGGTGCCCAGGAGGTTCACAGCGGGTTTGGCAGCTGCCTGTCCACTCTCTTGGGTTTGCAATAGCTCCGTGTGAGCTCTCAAAGCAAACTCATCATCTGCCAAACCCCATGAGGAAACAGAGCTCTGCCGCTTGTGTTGCTCTCCAGCCACCCTCACCCCGTACCCCCAGCGGGCACCGGGACCACCCCGCTGCCCAACCTGGCAGAGGAATGGGTGGGTTATTCCTTTATATCTGTCTGCTTTGAGAAGGTCAAATGTTAAAACTGAAAGAAAAGAAAGTGGGGGAGAGCAAAATAAACAGACAATTCAAATAAATAATCCATTAAATACAGCTTTGAAATGTCAAGCTGAATGTCATCACGCTCGCCGGGCTCAGTGATTAAAAAATGATAACAAAGAGGAGATTTTGCATTAAAAATATATTAGTGGACACAACTGGAAGAGGATCCTGTAAAGCTGTGGCTGCCTCCTCATTTGGAAGTGTTCCAGGCCAGGTTGGATGGAGTCTCGAGCAGCCTGGTCTGGTGGGAGGTGTCCCTGTCCATGGCAGAGAGGTTGGAGCTGGATGGGCTTTAAGGTTCCTTCCAACCCAAATGGTGCTGTGATTCCGTGATTCTACGATTCTACGATTCTAAAGCTCCAGGAGTCCCTTCTGCCTGCCCTGCCCAGGGGACTGAGGGGTGCTGCAGCAAACGTGGGGTCCGGATGACTTTGTGGTGGTGAGGGACACTGGTCCGTTGCCCAGTGGTGACACCAAGGCAGAAATGGCAGGGGGGTGGCGTTTGCCTTTCTCCTCAGCGACTGTCCTAGGAGCTCTGGGGCTCTGTGGCTGAGGAGGGTGGGCTGGGGTGGGCTGGGATGGGATGCAGTGCAATGGGGTGAGGTTGGACCCTGGGCTCTGGGCCCCCCCCCCTCCCTGCAGCTTTGCCTTTGGAAAGGTGATGACGTGGGAACCGCTGGTCTGTAAAGGCAGCGGTGAGGACGGCTCATTACCCAGGAACATTAACAGTCAGCGCTGTAACCCCCAGTTCTGCTGATACTGTTACTTTCACCGGATCATCAACTTTAATTCATCCTTTCGACAATCGAGGTTTTGCCGGGGCAAGGCCTCCTTCCAGCTCAAACTAATTCACAAGCTTCGCACTAAAACCTTATTTATTCTGGCCACTTATCTTCTCCTGGAGCTCAGGAAGGGGGGAGATGATGTGGCTGTGATTTAAGCCCCTGGCCAGGAACTTTGCAGCGATGGAAGCAGCAGCAATTGCAGGAAGGAACAGGAGGAAAAGGCCAGAGAGGAACAATAGGTTACAACACAAATGCCACAGGGATTTCAAAGCTAGGCTGGTGGGAAAGGTGATGCTCAGGGGGACCTTTGAGCTGAAACTCCCTGAGAATAGGAGGGTCCAGCCTGGGTGGGCAGAGCCACGTCCTTCCTGCTGGGACAAGGTTGGGTGTGATGCCCCGTGCTGGGGTTTGCATGGATCTCACCCCTCTTGCTGCACACAATAGCTGGCTCAGGCTTTGCTGATCGTGTTTGGTGGCCCTTGGCTTTAAGCACTGTGCCTGCTCACAGGGGAGTGCTTGAACCCATTTAACACGGCGGCTCGAAGTGGCTGGTGGAGGGTGGCTTCTGATTATGGCAAACAGCGCCGTTAGTTATTGCAATTAACATTTTAAAACATGCAGGGCAGCAATTCAATCAGAGAAATAACCCCACGAGAGTCCAGGCACCTCACACATATTTATGGCTTTAATTATTTATAATGACACTACCTTGGGCTTGATTGGAGGATTCTTTGCATGTACCTGCCGACGCCGGCTCGCGTCGCGTGCTTGTACCAAGTGTGTGGTACAAGATTTCTGTACTGGGTTACCCCAAAAGCTGCTGGGATCACAACAGGACCCCAGCTTCACCAGATCGGTGGCCGGGGGCTCCCCATGCCTTCACAGCCCCCCCGAGGTGTGGGGCAGCACCCGCCCAGCAGGGAGGATGCACAGGGTTAAATCGTGGTGGCTGAAGCTCTGTTTCCTCTCTTAACCCCACATCGTTGGCCGTCCTTTGATCTCAGATTTAATATTACAGCTCGGTCCCTAGACCCACACGGAGGGACGTGTCTTGGTGCCCCGGGACGCTGAACTGCTGCCTCTCCCTGTCCTATCAGGCATCCAGTCGTGGAGCAACCGGAGAGGAGAGGTGAGAGGGGGTGACACGGTTTTACCACGTGTTCTGTTGCGTGCTGGGTTTTCAACCCGATTTGTTGGATGCTCAGGAGAAAAAGGAGAAGAGCCGTAATACTTTGCAGATTGGAAGGTCTCAAAGCTGTTAATGAGCTGTTAATAAGCACCATCCTCGTTTTCCCCCTGCAAGTAGGCGGGTAATAGACATTTTTTGCAGGATGAGGCTATGGCCACATCCTGGTGGAGACCAGGGACTGAATCACTTCCCGTGGCTCAGGGAGCTGATGTCTCTTTGTTGGGAGGTGGAAACCTGGTGAGGAGTTGCGGCAGCATCTTCCTCCGGGGCCTGCAGTGGGACCCTCATGGGATCCCCTGTACCTGTGTGCTCTGTTCCCTCTCTCCACAGTGCTGGGGGCCGGCATCCCTCCCGTGGGCTGTGCTCACTGTGATTGACACCACGTGTTTCCACGTGGGGAAACACCACCGGCCAGAGAGCCCGGGACTGACCCGGCTGTGGTTTGTTTACAGATAATGGCGCTTTCCAATTTGTCCAATTACTTGGACGATGTTGATAACTACAGCGACTACCCCGATTACACCTATGAGGACACCAGCAGCGTGTGGACAGAGCCATCCCACGACCCAAAGGACATTGCAAGGATCGTCTCTGTCATCATCTACAGTGTGTCCTGCGTGTTGGGCATCCTGGGGAATGGCCTCGTCATCGCAATCATAACTCTGAAGATGAAGAAGTCGGTCAATGCTGTCTGGTTCCTCAACCTGGCCGTTGCCGACTTCCTCTTCAACATCTTCCTGCCCATAAACATTACTTACACGGCCATGCGGTACAACTGGATCTTTGGGACAGTCATGTGCAAGTTGAACTCCTTCCTCCTCATCCTCAACATGTACACCAGTGTCCTTCTGCTCACCACCATCAGCTTTGACCGCTACGTATCGGTGGTTTTTCCTGTCTGGTCTCAAAACCATCGGTCAACCAACCTAGCGTATTTAGTTTGCTTGATTATCTGGACCATTGGCATCATTATGAGCTGCCCATCTCTCGTCTTCCGAGACACGGCACAAGCTCACAACTCTGTGATTTGTTTTAGCAACTTCTCCCTCTCCAGGAATAAATCTTACCAAGCCCTGGCACTAATGAGACACCGAACGGTGAACATCACCAGGTTCCTCGCTGGGTACATCCTTCCCATAACCATCATCACTTTCTGCTACATTGCCATCGTCTTCAACTTGCGTCGAAACCGCCTTGCCAAGTCCAAAAAGCCCTTCAAGATCATTATCACCATTATAGTCACTTTCTTCCTTTGCTGGAGTCCCTACCATCTGCTGAATCTCCTGGAAACAAATCCTGACGTGATCCCACGCTCTGTATTTGAGATCAGCATCCCCATAACCACGGCGCTTGCCGCCTCCAACAGCTGTATGAACCCCGTCCTCTATGTCTTCATGGGCCAGGACTTCAAGAAGTTTAAGGTCACCATCCTTTCCAGACTGGTGAATGCTCTCAGCGAGGAGATGGGCCACTCCAGCATCGTTCACAGGAGCTTCTCCAAGATGTCTTCAATGACCGAGAAGGAGACGACAGTCCTCTAAACCCAACGTGGATGCCTGCAGGAGGCCATAGTGCTCTGGTGTTGCTCATGTCCACCACTATGGTGGTGGCCACCCTTTCAGTGGCCCCTGGTGTGGGACAAACATGGTCAAGTGCTGTCCTACAATGTATTCTTTGACTGGTGGGGTTTGCAGGTGTTGGAGACCACTGCTCTGTGCACATGGAGAAGATACAACCGCCTTTAATCTGTCTTTGTGATTGCAAAGATAATTGCACCAAACTATTTAAGGAAAACCTTTCAGGGCAGTCCTGTCTAATCTATTCATTGCCCGGCCTGGAAAGGGCATTCCTCGTTTCCAGAGACATCATTATGGGGAAACTGGGCAGAGGATGTGTCTGGGAAGGCACCCAGCTGGGCTCCCATGATGGGTGCCTGGGTGGGTGCCCACTGCGGATGCCTGCTGTGGCAAAACTGGTGGTGTCCTTCCTATGCCCTATGTATGCACATGGCTACTCGTCTTAAAGACCTAAAGTATATTGGTACCGGCACAATACGTTTTTAACTGTGTTGTGAGCACCCTGTACCCGGAGAGGCCCTGGGAAGTGTCTTCATGACACGAGTTTGTATATCCCAACCTCGATGTACCGGGAAATCTCATGTATTCTAAATTATCCAGGCCAAGGGCCACCTGCCGAGGGGAGACTGGGCTCGTGCACAGGGTCGCTGACGGGGAAATCTGGGAGGGAAAAGAAGGAAAGAGTCATACAAGGTGCCTTTTGAACAAACCCAACTTTGGTGGACACATTTCACGTGGTACGCCTTGCAGAGACGCCTGGGGCCAAGAGTCCCAGCAGCTCCTTGCAAAGAGCCTGGGTGGCACTGGGGAGCAGGTCCGTGTGCTGGGGAGTGGGGTCCTGGGGGGAGGAGCTGCTGTCCCCACCTGGAGCCAGGTGACCCCGAGGACTGGCCCCACTGATGGGTGAGCGCTGGTGTGATCCGTAGGTCCTATGGGAAGACTTTGCTTCTTCCTGGCCAGGCAGCAAGCCCATCGCTGGGGGGGGGGGACTGTACCACCGCCCACAAATCTCTGCAGTGAAGGATGGGCCGAGCCGCCGTCCCAATCCAATTTCATGCACAGTTAATTTGGGAGATCCTTCACCATTTGGGCTTCCTGACTGCGACACCAGTGCCACACTTATTTATGTGTTGGTTTCTCTCTGTCACCCCCAGCCTCTCCCCCCCAAGAAAGTGAGAAACGACTGAGTCCTCTACCTGCGCCAGGTGCTGGAGCAGAGCTGATGCCTGGAGCTGGGTTGGGGCAGTGCCTGGTGGCACTGGGGACGTTCTGGGGTGTCCCATGTGATGCTCAGGGAAGCTTTGCGCAGAGTCCGGCACGCCAGCAATTGAGAGTCTGCTCAGAGGCGCCCGCGGAGGCTGAGATATTTATTCCCAGCTCGTTTTCAGAAAACAAGAAATGGGAAAAAAAAGTGAAGAGGCAGCTCCCAGGAGAAGGCACGGAGCTATTTACGGGCTCCAGCAGCAGCAGATCATGCCAGACACAAATACAAACCCAATCACAACACCCGGTAATTGAGCTGCAGCCCCGAGCTGCGGGAACACCTCGGGTAATAGCGGAGGCTGCGGTGGGAGCTGGATTTCAGCCAGATTATCCTGTGTCCCCTCCACCCCCAGCACTGCCTCCCTGTTCTACCTTGAGCTGCACAAGCGCGTTAGTGTCGGCGTGCTGGGGAGCACCTGCACCCCGGGAAGCTGTCGATGTACTTCTCTCCCGTTTCCAGGGAGCAGAGGGAGCCGGCGCTGCCCGCAGCATCCCTGCCAGCCCCTGGCACTGCCCACGCCACCTCTGGGGCAGGGATGGTGATGGATCCAGTGTGTGTGGCTGTAGTTTGGGTGCTGCTGGATGGTGTGTGCTGGGCATGTTTGTGTCCCACACCGCAGCAAGCCCAGCCCCGGCAAGGGCTGTGGGGGATGCTGCAGGTCCAGTCTGCTAAAAGTGGGGTGCAGAGGGGCGGGGATTTATCCTGAAAACAAAGAGTGGCCAACCTGATCCCAGCCGCAGAGATGGGGATTATAAGGCAAATTAATGGCAGATTGGTGACTGCCACCTGTTGGGTGCTGCTCTCAATAACACAGGGTGGCTGCAAAGCACCCAGCAGCCAGCTACGGGCATCTCCACATCTCCTGGGGGCTGAGAACCAGCACGGTTCCTGGGAAGCAATGCCCCATCCCTGGGCCACACCGTGTGCCACGGCTCAGCCTGGTTCTGCTCCCAGTGCTGAGCTGCCTGTGGGGACCATCTGCACGGAGTTTCCCACCAATCCTGTGCACGGTCCACAGCCTTAGAAGATGCTGTGACCCATGAGACCCCAGGGGAGGAAGGGTTTGGCTGTGGGAGTTGGCTCCCCTCGCTCATGTTTCACAGCATTTAATTGCCTGCCGAAAGGTCAAAGGGTTCCTATTAGTGGTCAGACAGGACAGATGGGACGGACAGGACAGATGGACAGACGGCCACTCAGGGAGTTGAAGGAGACTCACAGAGCCAGCAGAGGCAGGACAGGAGCCCAGCACCAGTTTAGGGGACAGGAGAGATGGCGTGCACCCACAGAGCCAGCAGCCACTGATGCTTTGTGAGCTTGAGGTCTGGGGCAGCTGAAGAGCTGGGGCAGGAACAGCCGGTGCGTCCGGGCTTGCCTTTCCCTGCTGTGAGATGGGCTTGGGGTCAACTTGCATGGGACAGGGTGGAGCTGGGCAGCCCTTGCCCCTCAAAGTACCCAGCACCGTGCCATTGCCCCCCG